>LPNX010884146.1:21192-92262 GCA_001517045.1 Pseudotsuga menziesii | reverse complement strand
TATATATATATATATAGATATATATATATATATATAGATATATATATATATATAGATATATATATAGATATAGATATAGATATATATATCTTATTCTTCTGTAGATTGGTTTTTCAGTTAAATATGGTTAATTGGGTTATGTCATACATTCAATCTATTTCATTTGTTTTCTTGGTTAATGGATCGACATCCCAATGTTTTAGACCTCGAAGGGGCCTCAGACAAGCATATCCTCTTGATACCCTCCTATTTTTGCTTGTTGTTGAGGTTCTTAGTAGAGTCATTTTACAAGCAAAGTCTGCTAGTTCATATAGGGGTATAAAGGTGGTCGGAATTCTGCATGTCTCACATCTACTTTTTGTGGATGATATATTACATTTTTGCTACGATACTAGAAGGGAAGAACCAAGGTGGAAAAAATATCTCAATTTTTCTCAGCTGCAACCATAATGGTATACAATGAATGAAAGTCATCCTTATTTTTTCTAAACATGAGTGATTATGATATTGAATGGATGAGGGGACTATTCCATTTTCCTATGGTTGATATGAATGTTAGATTGAAATATCTGGGACTTTTTATAAAACGAAAATGTTATTCTAAGAAATATTGGGCTTTATTGTTGGGGAAAGTTGAGAGAAGAATGTCACTCTAGTGTAATAAATGGATACCTAGGGGTGGTTGGTTGATCCTTATGAAATTTGTTTTGGAAGCCATTCTGGTAATTTGGATTACCTTATCCTTTATTCCCAAAGGAACAACTGAACATATTAGGAATATATTCTACAACATTTTATGGAATGGGGGACATGAAGCCAGAGCTTTTCATTGGGTAGATTGGTCCAAAATTTCTCTTCCCAAGGATATGGGGAGATGGGGACTAAAAACTACTCATGTATTTTCCACATCCATTGCTGCCAAGAATATATGGAGAATCCTTCATACTGATAGCTTATGGGTGAAGGTGGTTTATCATAAATATATTCATCCTGTGACTACTAAAGAGTGGTATAGACATAGAGTCAATTCTTTTACTAATATATCTATTTTTTGGAAAGGTGTCATCCTTTCCTTTTACCTTATTGGAGACTAGTTGGTGTCGAGCATAGGAAATGTGAAACATGTAAGGGTTAGTTTTGATTCATGGGTAGGATGAAATGGTATAAACATATTTCCTGAGAACATTATACAAAATATTTAGGATCATGGCATATTTACCCTGGATCATATTGATGACCCTGAAAATACTACTCCCTTCAGGAAGGCATGGTCACCTGCTGCTCAATTTGTCTTTGTGTATATGGGTAAACAATTACGGGAGGAATTTGTGGCATCTTTACATTCCAATCATGTGAGCATTTTAGGTAGGAGTGATACTATTATTGGTCGAGGAATGCGGATGGAGGGGCATATAATTTGAAACTTGGTTATTAGGTTTTGATAGAAGAAGAGGATCACCCAGAGCCTTTACGGTGGCACACCAAGATATATATTATTCATTGCCCATTAAAATCCATATTTTTTCGTGGGTGGCATTACATCAAAAAGTTCCTACATGGGACCATATTTAAGGAAAATGTTGGGCTGATCGAAGTGTATGTCTGCAATGTGGTACTTCACTTGAAAATGTTGATCATATTTTCATTACCTGCCCATATATCGTTCAAGTGTGGAGAGTTGTGGTTGTGATACTTTGGACTCCTTTGCATTGGGTAGGTTATGATTTCGATGAGGAGGTAAAGGCATTTTTTGCACTACCTTTGATTATTATCTGGGGGTTGTGGTTAGCTAGATTTTTTTTTTTTAAGACAAGAACATTCCCCCATTGTTTTTCCACCAAGGGCATAACAATCCTTAATTATTTCCAAAAGAAGATGTGGGGCCAAAGGATATAACAATATCTACATATTATAGATAAATCTATAATCTGGGCTTATTTTAATGGGGATTCTCAAGTAACTCCAAGGATGGGGGGTGTAGAAAGAAATTTACATATGACAGACTCACATTGGTATTCATTTAGTATAGTTTTAGGCCCTTGTTATAATAACATGGATGAACTTATGGCTTTGAAAATTCTTCTTGATTTTGCTATATAATAATGGATCTTTTCTTTATGGGTATTTGGAGACTCACAGTTGGTCATTAACTGATGCACGTTGTTAAAACCTAAGTTGTACTTAGTGGTTTTTTATCAAGTGAGCCTGGTGAATCGGACAAATATGATTTGTTCGGACTTCAGAAGACCTTCTGAATTGCTTCTGGGAAGTGCTTGTTGTACTATATCACATGTTCATACCCTATGGGGAATTTGTAATAAAATGTTCTAGCATGATAGTGTCTATAAAAGACTTGGTCGCTTAGACTTTATTTGTCAATCCGATCAGCCCAGGGTGTTTTTTTCCTTTGGTTATTATTGGTTGTTGGATAAACGACTGATAATTTCTGAGTTTTTCACTCAATACGTCCAAAGTTGGGGTGGTTGGCTTGGCATTTAGGCCTATTGAGGTTATTAGAGTCTATGTGTCAATGTATAAACATGCTAGGAATTATGGTCGAGTCATATGAACATGTATAAGTCCCCCTAGGTTTTTAATTTTTTAATTTTTTAAGTTTTTTTTAATTTTGATTTTTCCACAAAACTTAGGCTATTTTTTAATAGTCTAATTGAAAAAATTGGTTTTGTAATAAAAGTGGGCTCGAAAATCAGTTTCAGTCATGGGGGTGCTCATTTTCAACATTAGAGAGCCATGTAAACCCATAGACCCACTTTTTCTAAGTTTTGAGTGATCTATCCATCACTCAGGTCAAAAATCCCTAAAAATCAAATATTGATTATTTAATTGATAAATTAATTAAATAATGGAGAAAATTCAAAATCCTAAATCATTGGGATTTGCTCTGATTTGACTGAAATCAGTCTCATTGGGTTGGGATTGACTGGATTTGACCATTCCTTGGCAGAAGAAGCTGATCTGGGATGAACAGAGAGTACATTATTGCATGCAATATTGGGAATTACGCCCTCTCTCTCTCCTCCACATGTGTGGGCTCATCTGAATGAATTTTGGTGGATGCTTCAGTTGGAAGGTTGAGGTGTCAGTCAGATTAGCTCTCCGATTGACAGTTGCACTCAGTGAGACTCATATCAAGCTCAGTTAGACACAGATCAAACCCAGATTGACTCCACATGCAGCTGTAGTCTCTCTCTCCTTAGGAATTGCACCCCCCCTGGGCTAGATTTCCTATTTTTGATAGAAATAAAGCACATATTACCTCTTCCAAGCTATTTAGAGCCGGATTGAGAAGTTGTTGCTATTGTATTGTATTGTTTACTATTTTGGAATAAAGAAGGTTTGGAGGCAAGATCTATGGTGTAATGCTCTTCATGTGTGGATGGTGATTGTCAAGTGCTTATGAGGTATAATCTGTGTTATTTATCTTTGCTTTATGCTGGTTAATTATTGGCCTTGAAGGAGAGAGCTCCCTCCTATCAGGGTAAGAGATTATTCTAGTTTGATTTATGCCCTTACTGTTCGCTTGTTTCAGATCTCTTGGAGTTGCATGTATTTGAAGTTTAATTGCATGCTTTCCAATTATCTTTTTCCAGTAGCACCTATGTTTTAATCATCTGTTTGTGCAAGGAATGCTAAGTTACAGGTGATCTCACTTGCAGAAGGAGTTGAGCTGGTTTGCATCTTCCTCACCTTTAGGATATTTTGGAGGACATAGTCCCTCCGTGTTCCACCAAAGCAGACACCAAAGCCCAACATTCACAGGCTTCCAACACTCTTTCTCTCTCTTCCTCCTTCAAAAATAATTTTTTTAACTTGGTTACTTTGTTTACAAGATTTGTCATTATTCAGATCTATTATCTTAAAGTAAAAATTACATAGATCTATTATTTCAAAGATCATAATCTAGATCTCATTCCTAAAAAAATTCATAGAGCATTCTAGATCTAGTTTAGGGAAATCGTCCGTTTTGCATGTAAATTTAAAGAGAATCCATAGTTTGCATGCATTAGATTTCCGTTTTTGTTTCTAAAAAATAAAATCCAAAAATAAGTGCACATCTCATTGGCTTCCCAAACAGCAAGCCAAGATCCCAAGGAAAGCTTGCTTTCCTTGGTTCCTTTTGACCGTTTTAACTAGTTTTAACTTAGTTTTTTTTTTGTTTAAAGTAGGTTGACCCAAAGGCACTTTCAAAGTGCATTTGGGCATATTTCATTATAATAAGCTCACTATATTTTAGCAGGAATAACAGAAAGAGGAGAAGATGCTGTTTGAAAGTTGTTTTTGGATCATCTGAATCCCCCAGGGGTCTCCCTTTTGACTATAATTTTAATTTTGGGCAATTTGTAAGATCTTGGTTTCATCATGTATAAGAAACAAGAGGATTCAAATACGTTTACTGATATTGTAACAGGAGATAATAATTTTTTTCTCCAAATAGGCTCTTTCGAGCCCATTCCCCATCCCCCCTGGTGGGATTCACGTCCTTTTTTTTTCAGTTTTTGCAATTTCTTATTTTTCTTTTCTCTAGATTAGTTTCATTGATGCAGAATAATATGATTTGATTACTTTATCATATATTCCATATTATAATATCAAAGTAACTTTAATACTTACCCCACGACTTCCTGATTGACTCGAAAGGGGAAAGAGATGCGTGGTAGGACTAATTAGAAAACTTGTGGTTTGCTTCGTTTTTGCTGCTTATCTTTAAATCTCTGCAAACAATATTTTAAAATGAACCCCTTCCTTGATTCCCCGATTGAGGTCCACTTGGACTGAAAGAGGTTCCTGGAAGGTTTTTCTTTCTAAAAAATTCATCCTTTAAAAATGTACTAAAATTGACAAGACTCCGGTGTGTATGCTCTGCACTTAGCTGCGGTTCGTCCGATTAGTCAAGCTGCATCAAAAGCAACATGAGTGACTAGATTAATTATTCTTCACCTTCCCCATTTAACCACCATTAGGCAAAAATCCAACGCCTCGATCAAACCGTAAACGGTGGAAAAATACCCAAAGGAAGTGGGAACTCCTGGACAGTGACCTCGGGGTGTTGATCTCTATTACACCTTCGAGTGTATTATGAACACAGTCTCAAAGACTCCGTTCAGACCACACATTCCTTGCGGGTAGCCGTGAAGGTTTATTTTTGGACATACTCCAAGTACCCCTCGGGTATATCCAGAGTCCCCCCTCACCTAATTTTAATCCACTCATATTTCACATCAACTTAAAACATACCAAGAAGCAATTGCAAAACATTCACTCCAAGCACATGCAAGTACGTTGATTATTTTCATGACTCCATTTTTAAGGAACTAGTTCTATGTTCAAATATTTTGATACATATATATTGTGTGTCAGCATTGTGCTTTCTTGTGCTCATTTTGTTATCTTGTCATCTATGATTATTAATGTTTAATTTCAAACTCCTAAACAACTCATTCAGTCTAAACATCATCATACTAAAGTAATTTGCCTTAGTAACTTAATAGAGTCTACCCCCCTTGGCTTTGTTAGGAGTTGAACCTAAACTTAGGAGTCAAGAACAAGGTGACAGCCTTGACTCGAGACTTTCCCCCAAGGACACACCTAGTGGCTTGAAGATTTCTACCACGTTCCCCCCCAGGTGTGTGAATGGCAGCAACACACGTGTCAGAGGTAGCCCAAAAAATCTATATATGACCTCTTTTTGTAGGAAATTTTGCATCTGATGAATATGTTTACTAATTTATCGTTTACACACATCTATAGGGAAATGAACATAGCTGCTAACACAATCTCAAATTGGAGATACACTTAAGGAGCTTGACCTTGGATCCATCCCAGGTTTAGATGAATATAATATATTCTTGCATAATTTTTTTGTATTAGGTACTTTAATATTATCTTATGCCATCTAAAATGAAAAAAACATCGTTTTTATATGTATAGAAAGAAAAATGACAAAAATAAGAAAGAACATAGATGAATTATCAGTAATATTTAGCAGATAAGAATGGAGAAGATATTGTTTTGTACAATGAATTGTTTTATTATTATTATTATTATTATTATTATTATTATATGATATTAGAAATTATTTTTATGACATTTTGATGTAATGGATTGGAAGGTTACATGCCTATGCAAATGTGTCTGCTATTATAAATTTAATATGAACTAGGATCCTTTTTATGAGGAAAACATAAATGTTATTACTGTTAAACATTAAATTTATATTGTGGATAATATGACGATATTATCGTGCTTGTTTACTAGTTGTTATTCTATGTATCTTTGTATGAAAGAGGTCCTCATGGAAATTAAAGATTACTAAAATTATAAAAAATAATTATGAATAAATATCAATAAAATATAAACAATATTTATAGAGAAATAAACTTATTACAACATTATAGTTGCTAGCATGAGCGTAATCATTTTATGGTACAAATTCAAGCATTTTTCAAGTCCAATATGTTTAAGACATTATTACTTATATGAAAATATGATTAAGACATTGAAACAAGTTTGACAATGAATAATTAGATTTGTAAATATATCATTAATATTTTTTTATTAATACATATAAAATCATATAATAAAATTTATTAACATATTTATTTGATAATGATTAATTTCATATGAAATAGAGTTTGCAAATATATTATTGATATTTTTTTATTAAATTAATATATAATTATATTAAAAGTTTATGATATTTTATTATGTATGTTTGTATTTTTTAATTACTATTTTTTTATATTATAGGCCAATACTACAAAAACAAGTTTCGTAAGGTTGTTATTCAATGCATTTATGTTATTGTTTTTAAAGGAGGTATTCATTTTAAAGGACTTTTAGACTTCTCCAAGGAAAAGGAACCATGGTGAAAAGGGAAAAATAGATTGGTTGTGGCACACTTTGTGCCATGCCTCTTCCTTGAAGGGACCTTGGATGTGTTGACCTTGCCAAACACTTAGAAGATTAAAAGTGTCATTAATTAATTAATTGAGAGAATTTTATAAAATTACTATTTAGGAGTTTGTACTGAGTTTTATTTTTGTCAATGTTAATTAATGTGCAAATAAATATGTGGAAATAAGTTTCCATGTTATGAGGGTGAATTAGGGTAAGCCAACTTGCCTAGGATGATAATCAAAAACTGTAAAATGCAGTGACAAAAGCAAACGGTCAGAAAAGATGGAAAGTAGCCAAAAGCCAAGAAAAGCAGTATGAAGTAAAAGCATGCAACTCTGGGCCTAAGGAGGGCACAATTTCCATTTATAGGATCAGTTACAAAAGCAGAAGATGCATAAAATATGTCATATGCAAAAGCAGACAACACTGGGCCTGAGGAAGGCGCAATTTCCATTTAGAGGATTAGTTACAAAAGCAGAAAGCATAGAAAAGATGTCATAAGCAAAAGTAGGAAACTTTGGGCCTAAGGAGGGCACCGTTTCTAATTTGGATGAAAGGTTATTGATAGGGAAACATCTCTCATGAGTCATACATGTTATTTTCCTCAAGGAGGGTGAATTCATGATTAGGGATAAGGTTTAGCAAGTGGCAGCTTGCTTAAGAAGTGAAGGGCTTGCTCAACAAGTCACCCAAGTCACTCAAGTTTTATTTAAGGGTGCTTCCAACTCCATTTATTAGTTTGGTTGATGTATGTTTTGGTATTGATTGAAGCTAAGCTTCAACACTGAGTGACGAGCCTCAGTTCTCTTGGGTGATGCACCCCAAGCCCCCTGTTTCTCTTTCCCCCTCTTCTCCCCATCTTCATTGCAAGATATATTGAAGCTAAGAAAAATATTTCATCCACTAATGGAATGTTATTGTAGGTTTTGAATCCATTCCCATTCCACTGCAACACATTACAGTGATTGGGATACTCTCCCATTTGAATCTCAGAGTTCTTTCCAATATTTCCTTCTTTTCCTGAGAGATTGATGATTTTAAGTTATGAGGTGATATTGATCAGACTTATTCCATTAATAGGTTATTATTAGTCCCTAATATCATTTTCATAACAGTACCAAAGTTTATGTAAAGTTCTGATAGTTTGCCATTATAATTCTACCTCAAATTCTAGTTTTCTAGCCTTGTAATGAAGTCTAAATTAATGAGTGAAGATATGTAACTCTCGTGAGATTGAATTCAATCCTAAATTATATGTAACTGTGTATTCTTACCTTTATGCAATTATTACAGAGTTCCAAATAAATCTGATTTACTTTTGGGAAGCATTTCAACACCCTAGCTAGAAATGCATTGAAAAATCACTGGTTTTATATTTCGAATGAGTTAGAGGACTGAAAACTTTCGAATATTATTTATTTCACTTATGAGAATTCACTAACATCATATTTAAAACCTTAAAAATTTGAAAGTGAAGTTTAGTAACCGTCTTCTTGTTGGAATATATTAAACCCACTCACAACTTAGGATAAAATAATTAATCATTATTTGATTAATTATTCACCCACTAGCTTAATTAGTTGGCATCCACTTGCACCTTAAATTCAATGCATGCCATCTATATCCTAGGAATGATTTATTTCTGATTCTGGGTTGATCTAGAATTAGTATACAGGACCTTACGGCAGATTCTGCTTTTTTTTTCTTTTTCCTGCTTTTCTATGGATAAGATAAAAGCTAGTCAACTAGGAAACTGGGAGCTTTTGTTTCCAACCCATACTCCATTATTTTTTCTCCATTTTCTAGGATTATCATGTTATTTCCATCTCCTTGACAACTCACTCATGCTTTTTCCAACTCGTGAGGTCCTTGATAGATTTAGCAAGTGCTTTATCCACCTATGGGGGTTTGCTATATTTTGGTAAGTCAGCGTTTTTGAGCTTTATGGGTTGTTTCCATATAATTTGATTTTCCTATGAGGGATGTACTATTTATGTACACTATTATTCATAATTATTGAATGGAAGGATACACACCAATATTCATCTCTTCATTCGTGTGATTCAGTCTCTTTTCTTCTCTCTATTTTTCCCGTGTATGCTTGTGAGAATTCTTAGTAGCAAGATCTATTTCCTGTGCTTCTTCTTAGCATCATTGCTCATAGAATTGATCTATTATTTCTACATGGTATCAGAGCTACAAGGTTGATCAAGTTCTACAAAGTTGAGGAGCGCTTCTAGTCTCCTATCCCTCTTTGAAGAAGAGCTTGTCTAACTTACAAGATTTTCTCTTAGTTTGTTTTGCAGGTTGCAGAGAGTATCTCTTAGAGAATATCAAAAAATTCAATATGGATTCAAAATTTCCTCTACTATATCCTTTCAACTATGCTGATTGGAAGCCAAAGATGAGTGCATACTTGAAGAGGCAATGTCTCTTTGATGTCTCCATTGGTGCATTGAGTGAACCTGAGTCTTATGAAGAGAAGATTGATTGGCTAAATAATTGTGATAGAGATTATGGAATTATGTGTTTGGGAATGTCTCCAAATATATATCATCTCATATATTCTGCTGAATTTCCATTTGAGCTTTGGAAAATTTTGGACAAAGCTTTTGGTTTGCAGGAAATTGAAGATGAAGCATGGAGCGAACCTAGCATCTCCTCTTGTTCTCTTTCTCAAGATTTCTTGGCCTCTACATTCTATGATGAAGTTGATCATGATGAAGAACTTTCTCATACAATTCATGTTGCTGCTGCCCTCTTTCATTCGAATGCTTCCTCCTTAAATGAAGAAGCAAATATTGAAGAGCCATCTTTTTCTGTGTCTCTTGAAGGTGATTTTTCTTCTTGTGATACTATTGATGAAAAAGAAGTAACATATGGAGCTGCTGCTGATATTGATTATGATCCTATAACCCATTCATTTTTCTCTCAATATCCTATCTTATATTCTGAGATCTATGTGCCAGATTATTTACACCTCTTGCATACCTCTCTCATTAATGGTGCGCAACCCAGTGACTTATAGGATGTTTGCTTAGCCACATCAAGCCTTATTTGTGTCATACCACTTACCATACTTGATCTCATGTGCTTCATCATATCCTCCTTTGTTCTTGGCATCAATACTCAGAGCCTTCTTGAAGATTGTGAACATCTCATTCTTTCCTCCTTTCATACAGAGGATTCATTAGCAGTGTATTCCCATGAGTCTATTGATATGCTTATATGTGATCCTTTGGATTCTGATTTAGAAGCATATTTGCAGGTTGATACACATATAATATCACCATCCATACCATCTACCATACCTATGAATAATCCAAAGACTATACAAATCCCAAGATCACTAGTTGATTCCTCATTGGTCTCTTATGCAGTGATATTTATCTTACATGGTTTGAAGTCTTTCCTATCTTTCATTGGCTGGTTATCCATGTCCTTAATCATATATGGACTGATATTAAACATGTTTGGATCTATTCTAAACACTTATGGCTCAGATATTATGCCCATCCATCATTCAGATTTTTACACCTATCAGTTTTCCCCAGTTGCTCATAAATTTCCTAGTCTAGGCCTATATCCTCATGGAGCCATTGAACCCTTTGTCCTTGATGTTCCATATGTTAATATTTATGATATATCAGAGTTTTATTAGCCTCATATCAGATCTATACAGGTGCTACATCAGATTGGAAGATCGACATGTGATTCACATCACAATTTTGTAGCTATTCAAGGAATTGGGTGTGAAATAAATTGCCTTATTTTTTGTACTCTTTGGAAAGGAGTATGCACAGATCTCTTTTCCATTTCAGATTATGTTTGCAGATCATATTTTGACAGTAGAAAGAAGCATTCAGATAATGCTCCTACTTCATCAGTTGATGAGATACAAGGAGTCTCTCCTCTTCCTTCTTGCAGGTTCTACACTCCAGCACATGATCATGGAGTTCATGATTTCTTCAGCAAGTCCTTCATCCAGAAGCAGTCCAGTCAGCTCATTAAAGTGAACATGAATATATGTTGAAGACATATTTCAAATTTTGTGCCTTGTCCTATCTTGAGGGAGGATTTTCCCCATGTGGTTTTTCCTCTTTCCTCACTTTTATGGACATAATAATTGTTAAAGGGTGACCATAGCCTTGTTGCTAGGGCCTATATGCATCCATATGCATCCATATTTTTTGTCATACCATCATAAATTCAGACTTATAGGGGGGTGTTGGAATATATTAAACCCACTCACAACTTAGGATAAAATAATTAATCATTATTTGATTAATTATTCACCCACTAGCTTAATTAGTTGGCATCCACTTGCACCTTAAAGTCAATGCATGCCATCTATATCCTAGGAATGATTTATTTCTGATTCTGGGTTGATCTAGAATTAGTATACAGGACCTTACAGCAGATTCTGCTTTTTTCTACTTTTTCTGCTTTTTCCTGCTTTTCTATGGATAAGATAAAAGCTAGTCAACTAGGAATCTGGGAGCTTTTGTTTCCAACCCATCCTCCATTAGTTTTTCTCCATTTTCTAGGATTATCATGTTATTTCCATCTCCTTGACAACTCACTCATGCTTTTTCCAACTCGTGAGGTCCTTGATAGATTTAGCAAGTGCTTTATCCACCTATGGGGGTTTGCTATATTTTGGTAAGTCAGCCTTTTTGAGCTTTATGAGTTGTTTCCATATAATTCAATTTTCCTATGAGGGATATACTATTTATGTACACTATTATTCATAATTATTCAATGGAAGGATACACACCAATATTCATCTCTTCATTCATGTGATTCAGTCTCTTTTCTTCTCTCTATTTTTCCCGTGTATGCTTGTGATAATTCTTAGTAGAAAGATCTATTTCCTATGCTTCTTCTTAGCATCATTGCTCATAGCATTGATCTATTATTTCTACACTTCCTATGTTTGGACTCCCCATAATTTGAGCCCAAAGTTTAGTCCAAGTGACTAGTTTTTCCTATGCATTTTCTTAACATACCATATTTGTTATAGACCTACATAGACTTTTGTATACTGTCACATAAATTAATATCATAGCCATATTCAGTTTCCTCAAGCCATTGATTATTGGAAGTGAAGGTTCTTCCTAGTTTGCATGGTTGAGACACCCATAAGCGTGGGAGTAGGCTTCAGGGGAGTTGATTTCGAATCCTAAATGGTACCCAATTTACATGTGCTTAGATAAAGGACCAAATATGTCCCAATGTTTTGTCTTGGTTTCTTCCCTTATCCCCCTACCATTCCCAGTTCTGTCAGTAATTCCCCTAATTTACCCTGCATAAATAAGTGAATGGTTTAACATTAAAATTTTATTTCATATTCTAATTCATATCAGATGCAGAGATAATATTCTGATATGATATCATATTAGGGATATTAAAGTGGTTTCATATCTCTTTCCTTAGCTCATCCTATGGAAATAAGTCTCTTTGTTAAATAAGATTGAAAATTATTAAATCAAGTTGCAACTACGAGGCTCCTACCAGTGATTGATGAAGAACTTGAGCAATATGAAGAATAAGGCTATGAATATCCCTCATGCAGTACCTTAGGTAGATTTAGTATGGATGATGTTGATTATTTATTGCTTCCAACTTATGATGAATCCATATGGCATAAATATACAAGTGTTGGTGGTCAAATGTTCAATTAAAATAACTCTAAGGAATCCTTCCAGTAGTTCATGGAATACTATGATTTAAAAGAAGAGATAAGGGAGGTCTTATCTTTCCGAGATTACTGCTACATTGAGATGAATAATTTGTTCAATGAACCCTACTAACAAGAAAATTAAGTAAGGATTGAAAATAGGACTGGTATTGTGTTCCAAGAAGTCGGGTTAGTAGAACCAAAGGGAACTAAAGTAAATGCACAAGTGGATACCTATTTTACTAGCCGATGCAAGGAGGATGTCATTGTCAATGGTGGTAAGACATATTGTGGATCATATCGAAAATAAGGATACCGATCAGATATGAAATCACCATTTGGACCTTACAATGAAGCAAAAGACAAACATACATCAGTTGGATGTGAACTAGAAGATTTGGTGGAAGATCAAGCTAGCATAGCTCCACCAAATGAAGAGAAAAATATGATGCAAAGGGATGAACACAATTCATATTTTTGTATTCCCTTTCATCATGATGAAGTTGTAGTAACATCAGAGTACTATGAGGCACCAAATCCATTCTCAATCATGGAAAAGGGCCATGATTCACTTAGTTCTTCAAGTGATCAAGAATAATAAGAGATTCCTAAGGTGGGGTGCAAGTCACTACAAGATGACTGCATCAGAGAAGAAATTGAAGATGAATGCACTTCGAGATTCTTTGTGGGTGATCTACGGATCATTGATAAAGATGTTGGTTCATGTGAGGATGGCGAGACATATTTTGGGTCATATACAAAAGAAGATTACACATAATATTTACAACCACCTCTTAAGCCACATAATGAAAAGGAAGACAAGGCCACACCACTTGGGTGTGAACCTTAGAATTTGGTGGAATAATTGGCCACCATATGGTCCTTACAAGAAGATGATGAATATGAAATGCCAAGGAATTATGTGCTTACTTATTTTTTCAAAGATCACATTTCATTCCAACCTTAAGAGATACCCCCCACTTCATATCATGGAAGTGATTTTGCAACATATTCTAAAGATGGTCGGTATGTTGAGAATGAGATATGTGTTGTGGATCTATTCCAGAAGCAATGTGATCTTATGTGTTAGCCATGGGAAGGAAAAACATTGGTGGATGACATTATTTTTAGTGGATCACTAAAGGAGGACAGAGAGAAGCTTACATAATCCATGAACAACTTTGTTGACACCAATTCCTTGGTGACCAGATGTTGTTGGAAAGCTTCTGTAGGAGAGTTGGAAGGAGATTCCTTTCTAGAAGAGTTGATAGCATTGAAAGAAGGCATTGTCAAGATGGAGGATATATGAAATTAATATCTGATATATAACATCTCCTCATGGTGGGTGAAATGTAACATAGTGCACTCGAGAAGGAAGAATAAAAAAGGCTCTCGAGTAAGTTGGAGATCACCAAAAATTTATTGAAGAGCACATAGAGGGCCCTTCAAGAATCAATAATGCAGAATGATCAACTTCGAAAGGAGTTGATTTCATCACACACCCTATCCTACATAGAAGATGATTATTTTCACATGGCAGATGACATAGTGGAGGTGATGAAGGAACCTCATGTGGAAGACAAACAAGATGAAAGTTCTGATTCATAAGTGTTGGTGAAAGGAGATGCCATAGAAGATCTTGGACAAAAAATTGAGTTGTTGCAGCAATACATTCAAGAATACATACCATTCAGATCTACAAGTAAAGGTACTTATTTGTCCATGGATTTGATAGACAAGTACATCATTGATATGGAGGTCCAAGGATGCGCAAGTCTTTCCTGCATCTATAGGGAGTTGTTTGACATGCATGCATTGGAGGAGAGGCTTCATGGGCTACCTATATGCAGAGACGACTTCGCTATGAAGAAGGTGTCTGAGTACATTCCACATAAATAAAAAATCCAAATATTTTCTTCATCCATGGATTGGTTGGATGAGTACATAACCAAGATTGATATTTATCAAGGATTTTTTTTCCTTCTATGATAAGACTTTTGGATTTACTAATTTTTTGCTACCTTGTGGGCAGCCACAAAGATATATTTTGCAGTCATCATATACCTCAGTACATATGCACATGAGGTGCATTGTGATTTGCATGTGCCTGAAGGATTTGAGAGAAAACAAAATGGAGACCAAGCAATTGCACCTTTCACTAGTGGAAAATGAGAGATTAATGACCAGGAGACCAAAAAATTTGGTCACCACAGTTTTTTCAAGGGATAAATGACCAAAATTGATAAATTTAAGTGATCTAACTAAAAAAGACCAAGATAAATGACCACTTTTGGTCACGGGATAAAAACCAACTAAAAATGACCAAGATAAATGACCAAATTTGGTCACGGGATATCTAGGCTAAAAATGACCACATAACAATTGGTCATTTATTTGGTCATTTTTAGTTGTGTCATTCCAACAAAGAAAAAAAGTACAAATTTGACAATGAATTTGTACATTTTACTAAATTCTAACATATATATAATATATATTTACACGTCCCTATATTACCAAAATTGAATTAATTGTTTTAATTTGACATGCTCACGTAACACTATTGTTATCTATTACATTATATTAGATATAACTTTCTTAATCTACTTGTCATCATAAACTATTTAATTAAATTATATAATTCTATCTTAAAATCTATTTTTTATATGCTTATAGAATAATTTCTTAGAACACTAAAAAATAAAAGAATTTATACAATCTTAAAAAATATTACACATAATATACAATATAAATCTCATAATAATCAAATGATTCATTCCATACTCTATTCAAAGCGTTAGAAATACCATGAAAACTTATAGACCCTTTTACATTGATATATGTGTACACACGAAGAAGTAATAATTTAATATAATATTAAAATAAGGAGGGACGTGAAAACAAATTTGATCATTCAAGGTTTTGTGGCTACTTAGCATATAATAGAAAGGCCATTCTAGGGTAAATTTTGAAATTCTTTTTATAATTTTTTATTATTATAAATAATTATTTTATTAATCTAAATTATTATGAAAATGAGAATAATAAAACTAATGATCAACAATGATTGATTATGTCTAATCCTAGTTGATTGTGTTTGACATTGCCACTATTTGTTAAACTTTAGTTGGCCATGTTTGTTTATAATTAACCATGTTTTTTTGTAGTTGTCTATAAATACATATATTTAACTATGGATAAATATCTTTGATTATGTTTATCCATTAATTCTTTAAATCTCAACCAACCAATTTTTACCTAAAAAAATAAAATATACAAATCTCATCTATCAATTTTTTTTCTTTAAAAGAAAACGAAATAATATAGGGAATACAATTTTGTCTCCAACAACATAGGAAATTAACATGAACACATATGTGAAGATAAAAATTGAAAAATGTTAAATTCACATAAATGATGTTTTTAACACTAAACAAGGTTTAAATATAATGCACACAGTATATTAAACTCCAATACAATAATATTAATACCATACTTATATAACATGTATTTATTTTTTTATTAATTAATTTTAATATCAAAATTTATTTTTAAACAATAAATTATTTTAAAATCGTCATTTTGTATAATGAATTAAAAAAATATTTGGGTGGACAATAAGGTTTTCTTTATTTCAAACAATTTAAGAATGAGATTCTTGTATGAGATTGATTGTGGCAAGTTTTTTAGTTGCAATTTTCTTTTTTCATGAAGAATGTCTCATGTGTTTGGCCGATGTGTTTTGGATAATTTCTTCACCATAAGTAATTGAGTGACTAGAAGTTTTTATGTATTCACAACTTGGAAAGAGTCATAATGTTTTTGTTGTTTCTTCCATCGTTAAGCATTGACTTTTTATATATTCACAACTTGGATAGGATCATAATGTTTTTGCTAGGATGATTTTCTCTATCATTGATCATTGGCTTTGATGTAAGAGTTGTTGTTCTCTTTGATTCTTATTGAATATAAAGAAACAATTTTTTTCAATGAAAAAAAAAATTACTATCATATTTACATATAACGTGAAACTCAATATATTAATTTTATTTGTGTATCTTTTTCTTAAATATCATGAACAATTAAATTCTTATAATATATAAATTATTTAAAAATAAAAAACTCTAAATTTTTTTAAACATTAAATACAAATTTCCAAATAAAATCCAAACTACACTCTTAATACTTATAAATTATAATTTAAAAATATTATATAACTACACTCTCAATATTTATAAATTATAATTTAAAAATATGACCTTTTGCTTCTCATTTTTGGCATTTTAAAAATGTTGCATTTGTTCTACTTACCATAGAATTTATGTTAATTCAGTATTTTCACATAATGTCATCCTCTTGAATTTGACAATGATGTTTCACACAATTCATATTAGCATTTAATATGGCAACGATATTTGTGTACAACTTTTAAATGTAAAAAAAAATCTTTTCACACAATTCATATTAATATTTAATATGGCAACAATATTTGTGTACAACTTTTAAATGTAAAAAAAAAATATTTTCTTAGTTGGTGAAAGTCAATTGTTCAATTTTTTTTTAAATTACATATTTGTTACAAAATTGTATAAAGTAAATTATTATGTTTTAAACAAAATATATTATATATAACTTCAAAGTAAACCAAATACATATGTAACTTACTCAATGTTTATATAACTACAAACATCGTCAGTATTTCTTTTTCTTGTGTTTTAAGTGTTTTTTTGAACTTGATCTTTGTTATGTCCTGCTGTAGCAAGATATATATATATATATAAGCGTATTATTTTTTATTAATTAATTAATTTATAATATTTGTATAGTTATAATTATTTTATTAAATTTATTTTTATGAAAAATTATTTATCTCGCATATCATTGGTAGGTGTGGATGATGGTCTTTATTAAATGTTTTGTCCCAGCTTTGGAGGCGCCATGTCATTATCATTTATGTAGTTTTGTACGTTGATATAATAAAGATATTCATCCACACCAACATCACATTTATTTCATTGGGAGTCGGTGTTATGCCAAAAAGGCTGATTTGTAGCACTATCTCGGTGTAGTTGTCGCCATGGGATTGCCATGAGAGGGAGGTTTTTGTCGATCAACAACCTTTGTAAACACTCTTAGATCAACCTTTCGGCGAATGTTTTCAATCCAGACATCCGGTTCGTAAAACTTTCGCTCTCGGCTCGGTAAGAAAACGTATCAGAATTTCTTTGAATAATTGAATGGAACTTCTTCAAATTGCTCGAGGATTTTTTTCATAATTATGCCTTCTATTACAGATACTAAGTCTTGGAAGCATTTTTAAATCGAGGGTCCAGGGTTGCGATGGCTCATGGTCACCTTCCCTTCCCCTTTGTGTAACCTCTTTCGTAATCTACATACTATGTCTCAAATGCATTTAGTCATATTGAGTAAGGTTATGCTTCGTGTTGTATATAGTTTTCATTAACCTTTGTTCGTGGGATATTGGCATGTATACCGACGAAAGTATTAGTGGCTATTCATGGTGTAACTGCAGTGGGTTTTCAACAAATTCTGGATATGTTTTACTCAGAAAATCTCTTAGCCCCTCCTCCCTTGGAAACGTTAAGGTACTCTTCTTATCGAGGCGCCCAGTCTCTACAGGGATTCATATAAACTTTGAATTCAATCTTGGTGGAGAGATGGGTTATTACCCTCCTTATGTAGTTTTTATAAATACAGTCAATTGAGTCCATTGAGACCTTGACTATTCCCTGAGATGGAGTATAATAACTTATTGTAATTCCCACTCTATCAAATTGAGTATGGACGTCGGTTTCAATGGACAATCCCTTTTTCACTGGTTATTCGATTTTGTATCTTGTTAATCCATATTGTATGATATTTTTGGATTATTGATGAATTTTTGTATGGTAATCAGTTTATTTGTACCGTATGAGAATGATATTGCAAATTATACCCTAAATGTTTGTGATTTTAATTAGTTTAGGGTCTAATACCCTAACTCTTTGTGATTTTAATTAGTTTTCAAAAAATTGTGTCTTCCCTTCCACTGTTTGTGATTTTAATTAGTTTAGGGTCTAATACCCTAACTCTTTGTGATTGTAATTAGTTTTCGAAAAATTGTGTCTTCCCTTCCAAGTGTTGGTAGAATGGGTTTAACCGTACTTTTTCATGCACTGTGAATAGAGAAACACTATCGATTTAAAACCCTTGACCCCTCCCACCTATATATATCATTTTCTACTAATAATTTTTTCTACTGTATAATCTTGCTATTATCCCTTTTATGAACTGTATTTTCTATGTGTATCATTCATTAGAAAGGATATACAAAAATCCTCTATATTCATTCTTGTCTGTCTTTTTCATAAAGAAATATACAGACACTGTATAAAATAGCCTCCTCTGTTTATAACAAAATTAAAAATTTAACAGTTAGATAAAGCATTGATACAAACATATTGTTTAGAATTGATACACACAAAATCCACGATCAAAATTGCTCTTTGAGAATTGATGTTTACTAAAATACAACTTCTCGTGTCTTCCTGTCCGAGGCATCGTATTAATTTTTCCCTATGTCGTTTTTCCATAACTCCTTCCCCAGGATCGTGTCTTCAAGGAAGAGACATTGTATTAAATATGCTCTATGTCGTTTTTCCATAACTCCTACCCCAGGATTCACCATGGAAACCTAACAGGATGCAGAATAGTCTATGCCACACTTATCACACAATAATATTTCCATAATCTTGTCGACAAGTTGTGCTATACTTTCCAAATGTTCCTGTAAATTAATATCGTCCAATGCTTTGTAATGAATAATGTTGTTCATTAATTTGTAATGTAGTTAAACTGTAACTTGGTGAGAATGCAATGACAATGTGGTGCATGGAGGGCATGGAGGGCATGGATGTTGCAAAATTTATGGCCAATTGTGTTTCTTGCACATAAACACAAATTCCATATAATGTTGCATTGCTTACAACCTTAGTGATAAGATAAAGGCTAAATCATCTTGATTCAAGTGTTCTTGAGTCTTGACCATACAAAACCATTAAAAAATTACACAATTCATGGATTGAATCCCCAAATGCCTAGCCTTTTGCATGATTTCCATTCATGATTATGCAGGCTTTCTCCTCTAGATCTTGGTACCTTGTTTTTCCTAATTACTCCTCTGAATCTCTATATCTTACTCCCCTAGCTTGTTCATTATGGCTTGTATTAATTGTACTCATTTTCCACCACATGCGATTGCTTCAATCTTGATTACTTCTCTCTCCAAAACAATAAATATGGCCCTCTTTTTATTTTTTTTTGTGTTTAGTAATTGTTAGAAGGTTCCTATCCATGAAGTGACATCCAATTATTATGAATTCTACTAGTGGTTGTGGTATAGGTTGTCACGGAGGTTTTGTTACTCCCTGCACTCAAAACTTAGACATACATTTTGTATTGAGGGTGCATTCATTTTTAGTGTACTTGCACATGATTATGTAATTGATCAACTAACAAGAAAATTAAACCTAGTCATGGTTGATTTGAGGAACAATAACACCATATGGCATAAACTCCCCTTTTAGCACCATATCAGGCACAAAGGGGTTCATTATTAGATTAATTGTGCTTCATTCTTAGCTGCATTTCCTGTCCTCTGCTAAGATCTATGAAGTTATTCATCCTTAATTTGGGAAACCGTCTTATGCATTTCAATTCATTCCCACATGTCATATCTTTAGTAATGATATGAGAAGCAATGCTCTTCCCCTCTCTCTCAAACCAATCTCTCAATCGATGAGCCTATGGAAGGTTTAGATTTATAAGAAGTTGGCTTGTGGAGATTGTCCCCACAGATTTTCCACTAAAATGACTAATTCATCCAGCTCTCACATCCAGACTAGGGAAGGCTCTAGAATCACATAACTCTTGAATTTGTTGGCCTTCGTTATTGCAAAAGGAACCCCACATAGTTAACTCCACACTGCAACCTGACATGTCCTTTAGTTGAAGAGATATTTAATGAGTCTCTGTGCCATTCTTTCTCATTATTATACTCAATGGATTGATTGAGATTGCAACAATAGTGACATCTACCATAGAATTGTTCTCCATGTTCTCAACTTCACTTATTGATATAAAATTGAAATGATGCTTTGTTATTGAGTTGTCATACTCCAAACATGGTTCTATTGTTAACGTAGAATCTAATAAAGTTTCCCAGCCATTCTTTAGATGATTGAAATTTTTTTGTGTAGAATTTAAACTCCCCTTGGAGTTTATATAAGATTTCCCACTTTCTAACCGATCAAAAAACTTATCGACAACAACATGAAAACATGTTACTCGTATTTTCCCGCCATCAGATTCTAGCATATCTAAACTAAAGAGTTTTACATCTCCTCTTGCATTGTTATAGTGACGAAGATCCCCCCTAGTAGTGACTCTAGCCTTTATTGTCCATCAACCTTGATAAGGATTCAATGCTGCAATATGAATAATTCTTACAAGAGCCTAATTTTTAGAAATCAGTCCTTTTCTAGGATACATGGGAGTTGGTTGATAGGATGGGGTAGCAGTTGGAAAACCATATAAATTGGAGGAAAAATTCATTCCTCTATCAACTGATCCAACTACTCCCCAAACCACAAGGATTTTAACTGGATAAATTGGTTGCACAGACCTTGTATATGAAGTTATGAACCAGTTCTAGCTCTAGATATATGTGAGTGTGTGGGTACTACACCATTGGGGTCATTCTTTTGATAGATTCCATTCACTGGCTAAGCATCCATGTTCATTTTTGGCGGTATTCTTGGTCCTGCAATGAGATAAATTCCATAAGAATGTGTTCGTTGGGCTTGTGGTGTTATGGGTCCCGTCTTGAGAGAACTCACATAAGACTGCACCGGTTGGGATTATGGTGATCCAGAACTTGTGTTGAGAGAACTTCCATAAGTATATACTAATTGATATTTTCGTGGAGGTTGAGCCTAAAGAGTAGACTGCATTGGAATTGCAACCCTTTGTTGTTGAGCACTGGAATTTACATCTATGACTTGTTTCGGCTCACCCACTATTTCACACTTAGGTATGACAACTTCCATGTTCAAAACTATGATAATCCTGTGAAAAAACAAAAAAAAACCTCTTTTAACAGTTTTTAATAACCCTCATGCAAAACATCACAGTAACAAAGATGGAATAAAATCAATCTCATCAATTGTTGGACATGCGTTAAGAAATTGTTTGTTGGACTTGGTCTAGGTTGAAGATGATTTTGTAATGTATTGATCTTAACATTTGGCCAATGCACACAATTTTTATTGTGGGTAGCTAAATGGGCTCTACAACATGGTATCAACATTTTTTAAAGTGGCCTGTTAAGCTTCTAGTTTGTGCCTTTTTTCGAAGCAAAATTAAGGATTCATTGCGTGTTATAAAGCCTCTAGCCTTTAAAATAAAAATGAAACTAGGAAAATGTAGTATCATATTTCCCAGCCTATGGTGCTTAACAATTATCATTTACAACAAATGAGCAGGATAAAAGAAACTTGGCTAGTGGCCTATAAGAGATCTACATAAAAGCATATAATATAAAGGGGCATAAGGGATATTGGACCTAGGCCTTTTGGTAGCAGTCTGCATCTTGATCAAGGGAGATAGGGTGATGTGGGCCTATCCCTGTGGCTAATTTTCTTCCTCCTATGATGCTTTGTTTGAGTTGGGTTTGCACTAGAAAATGGTATTTATTATTCAGCTGATGTGACTCCTCCTTGATTACTTGTAGGGATGCGTTGTTGATTTTATCCACATAGAACAAAAGGCATGCAATGAGATCCTTTTTGTGCCAATATAAATCCAAAGTTAAGGAATACATGGTATTTCTACTTTTAGAGAAGTTGTCGATTTCTCATCAATTTTGGAGCTTTTGATTGCTCCTATTATTTCCTGAAATTTTTCTTCAGCTTCTGTTGTGGCTGAATAGTGGAAACCTTGGACCTACTATTAAAATCCATTGCAACAATTTGTGCTTCAATTTGCTTCATTTTGGGCTTTGTTTGACATCCTCTCGACTCCTATTGTGGCCTACAAACTAGAGGACGACCTCTACAACTTGGAGATACCTCGTATTTTTCCATCGTTGGGTTGGCCTCTTCATGCCAACACTGATCCAGCCCCATAAAATATTCCTCTTCTTCAATTCTCCAATTAGCTTCATATATCTATATGGGAACCCAATGTTTCATGATTTCCAATTTCCCATATTTCTTAGTTGCCTTGAGCTTCTCCTTTTTTCCTCCTTGCTATGCAACTCAGACATACATATTGTATAGAGGGTGCATTCATTTTTAGTGTACTTGCACATGATTCTGTAATTGATCAACTAGCAAGAAAATTAAACCTAGTCATGGTTGATTTGAGGAACAATAACACCATAAACTCCCCTTTTAGTACCATAACAGGCATGGAAGAGTTCATTCTTAGATTAATTGTGCTTACTATCACCTTAAAATTATTATAATACATCTTGATCATCCATGGAAATCCATGTTAGTGCATTAATATCATGAACGTGGATGGAGTCAGCCCTTTCCATCATTGGGCCTGTGCAATTTGGATCTGTGTAATTTCTTTTACATGAGGGTTTAGTGCTATGGAATCTCTGTAAATGCAGACATGCCTACTGTTGGTTTTGATAGATCTCATCTTTGTTGGATTTAAGTTAATCACCACCTGGGTTATAATCTGATCCTTGCCTCTATGATGGTCTGAGGCATGTGTATCATATGAGGTGGAATAGGAGGGTTTTTCCCTAATTTTCATGAGGTGATATTACTTTCATTTGCTTTGTATTTTTTTTCCCCATAAGCAATGGTTTCTACTGCTCCTCAAATATTTAATTTATTTGTTGATTTCTTTGACCTTTGAATTCCGAAACCTAAAAATGAAAATTTGAAATCAACCACACTGCTAATTTGAAATCATGAAGAGGAGAAGGATGTGAATTCTTCTTTTGGAGTAGATGACATCAACACTACATGTCACAACCATTATAAGTAGTAGATTTCATGTGCTAAAAGGTTTGTAACTTTTCACAGAGATGTTAGAAGTGGAGGGCAATGTAAAGGGGTTTGTTGGTGCACCTTTAAATATTTAAAGATCCCAAAGAGAAATAGAGGGCCAAAATGCATGACCTTTTGCAACTCTAGTACAATTACACAACCATGAACTGGTGGGAAGTGGTTGTGGGTAGTAGGATAGATTGTTTGGGTTTGGTTTACATTTATCTAATGGTGATTTGCATCTTTACAATTTTGTATTTTGACTAAGATGATTTCTGTAGTGATACCAACTCAGTCCATATTATACATTTACCAGAAGTTTTGAGTTATAGTATTTGGTAAGGTCATCAGTGGCTTGAATACCCAAATCAAGGTAGAAATTAGGTTTGTGATATATAAAAGACAAAAATAAATACCTTTTCTAAGAAAAAAAGAAAGCAGATCATCAAATCAAAGTTCAAACTATAGAATTGCAATGATAGACTTGCACTATTAACAAGCAACCAACTACAAGTACGATGTCTTCAAGCTCATTTTGTGTTCCAAAAAAAACTTCTTTATTCAAGTCAATGAGTGAAAATGTTAGTAGATTTATAATATCCAATAATGGCTCCAGTCCCCATGCATATTTTCTAATACCTTCTCTTGAACAAATCCCTTTCTTCATTTTGTGTGTTTTCCATTCTTATTGGTATCTGCTCCTTATCAGTGCTAAGCATTTCTCAGGAACTACAAATATGTGTGCTCAAGCCTAAGGGTGTTTGCAAAACACCCTTAGCCTAGAATTCATAGCTGAACTAGCATTAACAAAATCTATACCAAATGCATGAGATCGATTTTAAGACTATTCACAGCGTATTGGCCAACCTTGTGATGGAGAGTATAATCTTCCCATATTCCAAGGAAATATTTCTAATACTATTATTTCCTTCCTTGGAAATTGATTTGTATATTACCCTTTTCATCCCCATCTAGTCTTAGAAGGCCCTTCATCGATTTTGTGTTGTTCGTCCTTAAACTTTTCCCAAAATTACATATCGGACAATTATCTTCTCTCATGGAATCCTAGTCTTAGTTCACTTGCTTGATTGAGTCTTTAAATCAAGTGAGTTTGTTTGAATTCTAGTAAAATATTGAAGGTAACAAATTGCTCTACTCTGGTAAATCCATTCTTAAAAGACATACTATGCTATCTATTAGTATACCAAGGAAGGTTTGCTGGGGTTTTCTCCCTCATGTTGTAGAGGGTTTCCCTAGGGTAAATTCTGTGTAAATGCTAATGCTTATGATTATTCAATTTTTCAAGCACTACCATAATTCTGCAATTAAGATCAAAATTCAACAAAATTAAACAATTATGTTTATCTCCAAGTATTATTTTTGTTTGCGTAATCCTTTATGAGAATTTGTGTTTCTCTAGGATATTAGCATGATTCTCTGCTAGCATGTTCACATATATGTGAATCGTTTTTGACCTTGACATGCTTTGCATCATGTTTGTATGCAGCTGTCTCCATTGGTATGATTTGTTCTGAACTGAGATTTTAAACTTGTGTGTATATAATTGATATCTTTCTGTTATCATATCTTAGAGCATCCATTTCATCGCACTAGTTTTAGCTTACAAATTAATCAACCATTTCAAATAACCTGTATTTTTATTTTTATGACATGCAAGGACACAACTGAAGGCCAAAGGTATCTCCTACATGGTCCTTTCATAATGATTCCAACCTTGGCATTCTCATGAAAACATATATGCGGCTCTGGAAAAGCTGTAGACTATTGTATCTATTTTGCACTTCAAAGAATTTGTTCATGGTCATTATTGAGGTGATATTGATTCCCGGTTTCTGACCATTCAGGAGTGTATCAGGAAATTGGAGGAATAGAACTATATATGTCTATGATCGTTAATCCTAAGGCTTTCAGGTTCCTTGCAACTGAATTCAAAAAGGATATGGCACGGGAGCTGGAAGTTGCTTTTTATCAGGTGAAACAGAAACCCTGCCAATGAAGTGAAAAGATTGTTAAATGATTGTTTTTAGTAGTCAAAAAATCCTTAATCCTTGTTGACAGTTTCAAAATTTTACTGTTTAGAAGGAAGTCATAGATTATTCATTTCATGTTTTCAAGAGTGACAATTTATGGATATATATTTTTGCAAACATGAAGCAAACATAGGTTAACATTCTGAATGTCAGCGACAAAGGAGATACCTTACAAATTGGATGGGCCATATTGCCAGCTGACTCTAGTAATTATATGACAAACAATACTGCTGAGGTTAAATAACTAAAATCTTGCCTTTTCCAATTAAATGTTTGAGGAATGAGGACTACTAAACAATACTCTATGATTATTCATGTATATCGAAAAGTATAGTTATATGAATTAATTAGATATGTTGTTCTTTATCTTGTTTTTGCCAACCTTTTTCCATTTGTTCAACTGTTATCGATTTTCATCTCTGCAGAGAATCATCTCCCTTTTAAGTGGGCATCAGGTTCACCTTCGTGATGCCTTCGGAAATTACCATCTGTTAAGCTGGAAGATTTTTCCGCCTTCAAAAAGGTATAGTAGTTCTGTTTGTAAATAATCCAAAATATATTGTGGCTAGTTGTTTGCTATGGTTTAACTTGAGTTGTAACTGAGTTTCATGCTTAACCATCAGATAAATCAAGAACAGTGGACACAAACATGTAGTTTCAATCTATAAAATTTGCATAACCAGGGAAATTTATAGATGATCTATGCATATATGAAATCAAGATCTGATTGAAAGTAAAATTTAAATGAAAACATTCAACTTGCAAATAAGAGACAAATTGATAAAACACAGCTGGCATTGTTCAGTTACCTCCATATATAATTGATGTTTTTTAGGAATGGTGACTAGCAATTAAATATTTGTTGCTGGTAATCTGTATACGAGCTTGGTAGTTGATGCTACAAAAGAAAAACGAATTCTAGTTTGGTGACCCCAAGTGACTATTTTAATAAAACCAAATGGGAATTTTGTAGAGATAAAAGTGAACCGTTTTGGGAGTGGATCCACTCAAAGATATAATTTTGGAACGATTGTTAAAAAATTTAATCTAGAAATAGTGTGCACACAACTTTTATAAATAAGAGAAAAAAATCATAAATATCATACAGCGAATGAAGGAATCATCTTGAGGCTCTTAGTCCAACTCGTGTGTTGGAAAAGCTATAGATTGTTGTATCTATTTTGCACTTCAAAGAATTTGTTCATGGTCATTATTGAGGTGAGATTGATTCCTGGTTTCTGACCATTCAGGAGTGTATCAGGAAATTTGAGGAATAGAACTATATATGTCTATGACCGTTAATCCTAAGGCTTTCCGGTCCCTTGTGACTGAATTCAAAAAGGATATGGTACGGGAGCTGGAAGTTGTTGTTTATCATGTGAAACAGAAACCCTACCAATGAAGTGAAAAGATTGTTTTCAGCAGTAAAAAAATCCTTAATACTTGTTGACAGTTTCAAAATTTTACTGTTTAGAAGGAAGTCATAGATTATTCATTTCATGTTTCCAAGAGTGACAATTTATGGATATATATTTTTGCAAACATGAAGCAAACACAGGTTAACATTCTGAATGTCAGCGATAGAGGAGATACCTTACAAATTGGATGGGCCGTATTGCCAGCTGACTCTAGTAATTATATGAAAAACAGTACTGCTGAGGTTAAATAACTGAAATCTTGCCTTTTCCAATTAAATGTTTGAGGAATGAGGACGACTGAACAATACTCTATGATTATTCATGTATATCGAAAAGTATAGTTATATGAATTAATTAGATATGTTGTTCTTTATCTTGTTTTTGCCAACCTTTTTCCATTTGTTCAACTGTTATCGATTTTCATCTCTACAGAGAATCATCTCCCTTTTAAGTGGGCATCAGGTTCACCTTCGTGATGCCTTTGGAACTTACCATTTGTTAAGCTAGAATATTTTGCCGCCTTCAAAAAGGTATAGTAGTTCTATTTGTAAATAATCCAAAATATATTGTGGCTAGTTGTTTGCTATGGTTTTACTTGAGTTGTAACTGAGTTTCATGCTTAACCATCAGATAAATCAAGAACAGTGGACACAAACATGTAGTTTCAATCTATAAAATTTGCATAACCAGGGAAATTTATAGATGATCTATGCATATCTGAAATCAAGATCTGATTGAAAGTAAAATTTAAATGAAAACATTCAACTTGCAAATAAGAGACAAATTGATAAAACACAGCTGTCATTGTTCAGTTACCTCCATATATAATTGATGTTTTTCAGGAATGGTGACTAGCAATTAAATATTTGTTGCTGGTAATCTGTATACGAGCTTGGTAGTTGATGCTACAAAAGAAAAAAGCATTCTAGTTTGGTGACCCCAAGTGACTATCTTAATAAAACCAAATGGGAATTTTGTAGAGATAAAAGTGAACAATTTTGGGAGTGGATCCACTCAAAGATATAAGTTTGGAACGATTGTTAAAAAATTTAATATAGAAATGTTAAAAAATTTAATCTAGAAATAGTGTGCACACAACTTTTATAAATAAGAGAAAAAAATCATAAATATCATACAGAGAACGAAGGAATCATCTTGAGGCTCTTAGTCCAACTTGTGTGTTGGAAAAGATGTAGATTGTTGTATCTATTTTGCACTTCAAAGAATTTTTTCATGGCCATTATTGAGGTGAGATTTATTCCTAGTTTCTGACCATTCAGGAGTGTATCAGGAAATTGGAGGAATAGAACTATATATGTCTATGACCGTTAATCCTAAGGCTTTCAGGTCCCTTGCGACTGAATTCAAAAAGGATATGGCACGGGAGCTGGAAGTTGCTGTTTATCAGGTGAAACAGAAAGCCTGCCAATGAAGTGAAAAGATTGTTAAATGATTGTTTTCAGCAGTCAAAAAATCCTTAATACTTGTTGACAGTTTCAAAATTTTACTGTTTAGAAGGAAGTCATAGATTATTTATTTCATGTTTTCAAGAGTGACAATTTATGGATATATATTTTTGCAAACATGAAGCAAACACAGGTTAACATTCTGAATGTCAGCGACAGAGGAGATACCTTACAAATTGGATGGGCCGTATTGCCAGCTGACTCTAGTAATTATATGACAAACAGTACTGCTGAGGTTAAATAACTGAAATCTTGCCTTTTCCAATTAAATGTTTGAGGAATGAGGACGACTGAACATTACTCTATGATTATTCATGTATATCGAAAAGTATAGTTATATGAATTAATTAGATATGTTGTTCTTTATCTTGTTTTTTCCAACCTTTTTCCATTTGTTCAACTGTTATCGATTTTCATCTCTGCAGAGAATCATCTCCCTTTTAAGTGGGCATCACGTTCACCTTCGTGATGCCTTCGGAACTTACCATCTGTTAAGCTGGAAGATTTTGCCGCCTTCAAAAAGGTATAGTAGTTCTGTTTGTAAATAATCCAAAATATATTGTGGCTAGTTGTTTGCTATGGTTTTACTTGAGTTGTAACTGAGTTTCATGCTTAACCATCAGATAAATCAAGAACAGTGGACACAAACATGTAGTTTCAATCTATAAAATTTGCATATCCAGGGCAATTTATAGATGATCTATGCATATCTAAAATCAAAATCTGATTGAAAGTAAAATTTAAATGAAAACATTCAACTTGCAAATAAGAGACAAATTGATAAAACACAGCTGGCATTGTTCAGTTACCTCCATATATAATTGATGTTTTTCAGGAATGGTGACTAGCAATTAAATATTTGTTGCTGGTAATCTGTATACGAGCTTGGTAGTTGATGCTACAAAAGAAAAAAGCATTCTAGTTTGGTGACCCCAAGTGACTATCTTAATAAAACCAAATGGGAATTTTGTAGAGATAAAAGTGAACAGTTTTGGGAGTGGATCCACTCAAAGATATAAGTTTGGAACGATTGTTAAAAAATTTAATCTAGAAATGTTAAAAAATTTAATCTAGAAATAGTGTGCACACAACTTTTATAAATAAGAGAAAAAAATCATAAATATCATACAGCGAACGAAGGAATCATCTTGAGGCTCTTAGTCCAACTCGTGTGTTGCAGTTTGTGTCTGTAAATCTGCACACATGGATAACAGAGATGGAGGTATGGCACACATTATACAATGAGAATGCCTCAACTTGCAATGATAGCTCAATTCAATATGAGGGCTTCTTTATACACAGAGATCCAAGTAGCAGATGGTTGGGGATCATGACCATTCATCTAATGATCCAAGTTACTTATTAACTAGGACTATCTAATGACGAATTCATAACCCCTTCATAAACTCGCCACCCACTTCATAAAGTTTATCACATAATAATAATGAGACTTTCAAGGTTCACATGTTTAAGTCAGTGAAATAAAATAGACCACAAGCTAGATATGATTGAGTGTTCTTGCTTAAGTGTTGGGCATCATAATCTTCCATTGGTGATGTCTTCATCTTTGTCATTGATGCTGATTTCCAAACCATAATTCCACTGGAGCTCATTGACAAATTCTTCTGCATCTCATAATTAGAACTGATTCTCTTCCTTTGAAGTCTCATGCATTCAACATTCATCAATCCTTGATTGTTTTCCTTGAATGGTTGTTACTGGACTTCAACCTATTGGAAAGAAACACTTCTTTATTGGGGGTCACCGACCTCACATTTGTACTCACGTTTTTGTAATGCTCAATGTCTAAAAAATCACTATAGAATTACCAATGTTCTACAAGCCATCTTTGTGGTCACCACAACTTAAGTGTTTCACACAAATGTCTGGTTTATTATCACAAGTACGTTTTGCTCAAGACATTCCCGGATCCTCATTTATCTTAATCTTAACCAACAGATGATTGGAACACAATTTCACTATAATCCTTTTTTCTTCGTTATTTGGAAATAATGAATTTGAATTATATTGACACATTACTTGATTGCCTTTTACTGCTTAGTTTTTACATGCTCACACTGACTTCTGAAATATCATTGCCATTGTAAATATCATCTTGGAAACTATTTTCCATGTCTATTTGCCATGTTTTGCTGCATGTTGTAGAATTTCATATGGGTTTGAAAGTTCTCTCAGTTCTTAGCCCTCCTGGTTTGAATGTCAAAAATTTTAGTGTTTAATGCCCAACCCAGTTTTCATATAGGCTAGAAATTGCACAATATTTCCAGACAAATAAAACACTGCTGAAACTCCATTTGATTAAGCATTACTCTGTGTTGTTGCAGTTAGCAAGAATAAACAAGTATAAAGGTGCAATTGACAACAATCAAGGGTTACAATCTTGATCATACTCACTTTTCTTATCATTGACACAGGTAAATCATAATTCATTTTTAGTGTATTACGAATTTCTTTTTTGGTTGCATCAATATTTTAATGTAGTGTTTTCTATGGTTTTGCTTCTTACCATTATTCAGAACACCAAACATATTTGACTGATATGATAATTGATATTTGAACAGTTCAACAAAATGAACAATCTTCTCACAAGGTATTTCACCAATTATGTGGATCTCAAACGTGCAGCCTTGAAGGAGGACCTTGAGGCTGGTTTAGGGTTTAGGAGGAATTTTTAATAGTCAATGGTTTGTAAGGAGTTTTATCAGATGGCATTTCTTGTGAATTTTTGCATGATATGTTTGTGAGGAAGTCATATTGTCCCTGAATTTGAGTTCCTTCAAATCATTTTTATGGGGTTGGCTTTTGAATCCTTCTTTGAATATTGAATTTGGCACAAGGTATCTACTTGGTTTAATTTCAATTTACTCTCAGTTGTTTCCTTTTGACAAGGAAAAATACGAATTCCTTGTTGCTTTTGATAAGGTAGAATTGCTAAGTCTTAATATTTTCTCAAGACCTATTATTTGTGGCTATTACAGATTCTCAGATAACCCAAAGGTACCATTTTCAGCCATCGGAACATCTCTCAACATATTTGTAATTGTCCTTCTTGTGGGACATATTTTGTTTGCAGCTGTAAATCATATTAAAAAAGCTGAAGAGGATTGTAGGGAAATGGAAGAACTTAAGGGACGTGCTAAAGCTGTTGATGTTGCAAAGTCACAGGTACTCTATTTTTTCAATGAATAGTTAAGTTTGCAAATCTTGTCGACAAATCATATTGTATTGTATTATCCTCGTTTCATTGTTCATTTTCCTGTTTTGTGGTTAGTTGTTTTTAGTTTTATGGGTGTGTTCTTTATTTTATTCATTTCGTAAGAAAGGTCCTAAATTCAGAGGAGAGCCCAAGATTGCCTTGAAGTTTTATTATTTGTCTGACACTTCAACTCATTTACTGTCATATTAATCATGCTATAGATGGTTTAGACAAGTTGCTAAAAGAAAACTAGTTTGCTATTAGCGCTAGGTTTTGTGTCTAGTGATAGTTTCATAGATTCTATCCAGACTCTAATTATACTCAGTGTTGCACTACTTTGTTCATAGTTTAAAAGCTTTAACCCTTGATGCAATTATACATGCACAAACACCCAACCTGTGCAACACAGGGTATAGTGCTGCTTTCAGTTCATATCTGACAAAGATGTAGTCAAGAATTAATCCAATTTAGGATTCTATTTGTTAATCGATTCATGTTAGATCAAAATTAATTTTCTTGGTACTTTAAGTAAATAAGTAAATGTGATAAACCTTGCAGTCATTAATTGATATAAATTAATTAATTACAAAGGAAAAGGCAATTTAATTTGTTTTCAGTAATATTGACGCATTCCTTACAGTTTGGTCGACACCCTTCTCCTATAGTAAGGGAACATGAGCTAAAGGTGATATGTAGCTTATTTAACATTAAAAGTTAAATTGAAAAAAATCAAATTAGAAGAAAATTCTGTGTCAAAATAAATCATAGATCCATCTAACTCTATGCTAAGCAATGATGATTCAGGGTTAAGATAGATATATGGAGATTTAATTAAGTTCAAATTATCTACTTGAATTTTACAGTAGCACCCTGCCTACATCCTCAAGGAACTCTAGGATCAGTGTGACCCCCAAGATTTGAACTCTTTGCCTATCTGTGGATTTTTTATTATCAGATAGCAAAGATTGGGGGCTTAGACATACATAACTATATGCTTGTTATGCACCCATTTTTTCACTAAGGCATAGGAGGTCTGCACCAACACATACTCACTAAGGCATAGGAGGTATGCACCCATTTTTTCACTAAGGCATTGGATTTGAGACTTTCTTAAATCATTCATCAGTTTCCATAGTTGTCATGTCATTCATTAACCACATGACATATAGGGGTGAACTCCTTCATAGATTGAACTATGTATATAGGTTTCTACCTGTGCAGTTGAGCATAATTGTTTTGTGGATTCGTTGATTATATTTCCTATTGAAATTCATTTCCTGGTTTAGAGCTGAGTTTTACTTTTCTTAGGTACTAAATAGTTGCAAATTTAGCCATTCAAGTTTAATTTTAACCAATTCTTAAATTGAATTTGTTAGATTATATTTTCCTATTTTGCACATGATCTTGGTTATTGTTGTTAGCTGTTGAACAAGATAAATAATTTGTTTCATTGTTTTTCTAATTTACAGTTCATTGTTTTTCTATTTTACAAGTGATATTTTTTTATTGGATTTTGTAGGAGTGAGCTTAACTTATAAGTGGGCCATTGAGTATGAAGAGCCCGCTACTGAGGATTTGTCATTCAGTATGAAGACTCTGATGTTGAGGCTTTCAAGCTGTTAAGTGTGGTTTTGAAGCTGCTAACATGGGATCTAAGTATGGTTTTGAAGCTGTTGATGTGGGATCTAAGTATGGTTTTGCAACCAAGTGCAAGTATGATGGTTTAGCCATTGTAATATTTTGAAAAGTGATGATTTTCCTGTAAATTTATATGGAAATTACTATGTGTTTTTGAGAAAACTCATATTTATTATAATACTTTTGACATTTCATATAATATAATTTGTGGTTTAAAACTTATATATATGGTTGTACTTTATATTATGTACAAATGTTGTAATTATTAACTAATTAATGTGACATTTCATGATTTACATGTGTATTAGATATTATTTACAAGTGTTGTAATTAATTGTAATGTGACATTGCATAACTCGCATGTGTATTAGATGAGAATAAATGTATGATTATTTTTTTAATTTAAACATAATAAAAAAAAACTATATTGATTAATAATGGACACCATTAAAACTACTAAAATATAATGACCATACATAAAGCGACTAAAAATGACTAAATTAGTGACCAGTAAATGAGAATAATGACCAAAATTTGCAAATAAAATGACCAATAATTGAGAGATATGCGGCCAAACAATAAGATATAAATGACCAGAAAAATAACCAAAATTCGCATATCAATGACCAAAAATCAGTTTTGGTGGCTAATTTATGGTCTTTTATTATGTGACCAAATTTGGTCATATTTTAGCTTGTCATGTGGTCATTAATTTGGTCACAAATGTGGTCATATATTTGGTCATTGATTCAAATATATGACCAAATTAATGACCAACCGACAAGATATAAATGACCAAAATAAAAATGACCAATTTTGGTCATGTAATAAAAGACCGCAAATTAGCCACCAGCGATCGCCAAACCAAAAGTGGTCATTGATATGCGGATTTTGGTCATTTTTTTGGTCACTAATCTCTCATTTTCCACTAGTGTTTTTAGAGAGATTTGGAGATGCCTCTTGGTGAAATATGTCTAATTTTGGAGGAGGCACAAGATGGTACAAATTATGAACCAATTGAAGGAGTGAAGGATTCACCCACTTTCCTAGTGGATGAGTATTACCGAAATTTCAATTTGGTTCATGAATTTCCATCCTCTACACTTTTTACTACAACTACAACACATAAGAATGATAATTGGGTCAACGGATTCTTTCTTGTGGTGCCAAGTAAGGAGAAAGAGGCTCTCACACTCATCCATGGGTATTTGATGAGAGCACTACCCCCTTCTTAGAAACAACAAATGCATCCATTTCCTATCTTTGATTCCTCCATTTATGGTGGCGATTGCCTGACTAGTGGCAGAGAGTCAATCCATTGTGATTATGCACATGAGAAAGAAATAAGATCCCCATATGGACCTGACAGATGGAGGATTTGTTCATTAATGGTAGGAATGGGTAGGTACTTGTTGGAGTTATGCACCTTGGAGTTTGTACCTTTTTCCTACACCAAGGGAGTTTCAGCAGACCCATACTACATCTTCTGTGAGCAACATGTGAATCTATGGTTGTTGGAGGATGCCTATAATTGTGACGGGACATGGGACTTACACTTTTTTCATTGCAACAAAAAAATTGTGAGATTCAATGCTAATGTGCATCAAGGACATAAGGAATTTTATGATGGGTGGGAAAGTCTCACATATATTCAATTTTGTATTGGGAGTTTCAAATTTTCAGTCCAAGGGTATGCTTTCCACATCCTCACTTTCATTCTCTGTGATGATAATTTTTTATGGTGGTTACAGATGTTTGGGAGGATGCAGATAATGCCATGGGATCCTAGAATTATTTGGAATGACATATTTCCAAAATGGGTAGCAACATTTGGATCCTTATAGAGGAGGAAGTGGGATCTAGGAATTCTACTCAGTTAGCTTAACTGGGCTGACAATTTTGTTGAAAGAAGTGATCATTAAAGAAATGACTATGATCAGAGTGGTGCAACAGAAACATGGTGGAAAAATTTTGCAGCACCCTGGAGTGCTTCTTCTTGAGGACAAGAAGACTTGGGAGGGGAGGATTGTCATGTCCCTCCCTTGAAGGACCTTGAATGTGTTGACCTTTCCAAACACCTAGGGGATTAAAAGTGAAATTAATTAATTAACCGAGGGGATTTTGTTAAATTATTATTTAGGAGGTTGTACTTAGTTTTATTTTTTTCATTATTAATTAATGTGCAAGTAAATATGTGGAAATAAGTTTTCATGTCAGGAGGGAACATTGGGGCATGCCAACTTGCCTAGGATGATAATTAGAAACTGTCAAAGGAACTGACAAAAGCAAGCATTTAGAAAAGATGGAAAGTAACCAAAAGCCAATAAAAGCAATCAAAAGTAAAAGCAAGAAACTCCGGGCCTAAGGAGGGCACATCTTCCATTTAGAGTATCAATCACAAAAGCAGAAAGTACAGAAAAACTGTCATAAGAAAAAGCAGGAAACTGTGGGCCTAAGAAGGGCTCAGTTTCCATTTAGAGGACTAGTTACAAAAGAAAAAAGTGCATAAAAGTTGTCACATGAAAAAGGAGGAAACTTTTGGCCTAAGGAGGGAGCACTTTCTATTTTGGATGGAAGGTTATTGATAGGGAAACATATCTCATGAGTCATACATGCTATTTTCGTCAAGGAGGGTGAATTCATGATTAGAGTTAAGGTTTAACAAGTGGCAACTTGCTTAACTGGCGAAGGAATTTCTCAACAAGTCACCAAGTCACTAAAGTTTTAATTAAGGGTGATTCCAACTCCATTTATTAGTTTGGTTTATGTATTTTTTTCTCTTGATTGAAGCTAAGCTTCAACACTAAGTGATGAGCCTTAGTTCTCTTGGGTGATGCACCCCAAGTCTCCTGTTCCTCTTTCCCCCTCTTCTCCCCATCTTCATTGAAAGACATACTGAAGATATGGATCATATTTCATCCACTAATGGAGTGTTATTGTAGGGTCTGAAGCCATTTCCATTGCAGTGCAACACAATAGAGTGATTGGGATACTCTCCCATTTGAATCTCATAGCTCTTTCCAATATTTCTTTCTCTTCCCGAGAGATTGCTGATATGAATTTATGAGGTGAGATTGATGGATATATGACATTAATTGAGGTTATTATGAGTCCCTAATATCAGTTTCATAACAGTATCAAATTTTTTGTAAAGTTCTAATAGTTTTCCATTACAATTCTACCTCAAATTCTAGTTTTCTATCCTTCTAATGAGATCTAAATTAATGAGTGAATATATGAAAATCTCATGAGATTTAATTCATTTCTAAATTATATATAATTATGTATTCTTACCTTCATCTATTACATAGTTTCAAATAAATCTGATTTACTTTTGAGAAGCATTTCAACACCCTAGCTAGAAATGCATTGAAAAATGGATAGTTTTATATTTCAAATGAGTTAGAGGACTGAAACCTTTAGAATATTCTTTATTTCACTTCCAATCATTAAATAATATCATATTTAACACCTTCCAAGTCTGAAACTGAATTTCAGTAACCATCTTCCTATGTTTGGACGCCCCAGAATTCGAGCCTAGAGTACAGTCCAAGTGACTAGTTTTTCCTATGCATTTTCCTAAACATGACAGATCTGTTATAGACCTTCATAGACCTTTGTATAATTTCATATAACATCTTATTAGAGCCATATTCAGTTTCCTTAAGCCATTGGTTGTTGGAAGTGAAGGTTATTCCTATTTTGCACGGTTGGGACACCCATAAGCGTGGGAGTAGGCTTCAGCGGAGCTGATTCCGAAACCTAAATGGTCCCCAATTTACATGTGCTTAGGGAAATAACTAAATCTGTCCAAATTTTTTCTCTTGGTTGCTTCCCTTATCCCTCTACCATTCACAGTTCTGTCAGCAATGCCCACAATTTACCCTGCATAAATAAGTTAATGGTTTAACATTAAAATTTTATTTCATATTCTAATTCATATCAGCTATAGAGATAATATTCTGATATGATATCAAATCAGGGATATTACACTTTGTGGGGAATCCCTACATATCTTCCAGACTTATTTTTGCAAAATTCCAAAGAAATGGGAGTCCATCTATGTTGCTCATGGGCTTCCCTATGATGTGAATGTGGTTATATTTTATATATGATCAAAGGAGGATAGAATTTATGCCATGATGCGATGATGGTGGTGATGTATACTTTATAAATTTGAATAAGAATGTTTTCTAATTGTTTGATGAGTACAACTAGCAACATCAACCCTTAGGTTGACAAGGGTGAAAGATGTGTGGTTTATGTATTAACTAAGTCACCAAGCTTACCCTTGGTATTATTACTATACCTTACCCCCTCCCTTGGGTCCACATTTGTCCTATCAACCATCCCCCATGTCTTGCTTCATCCTAAATTGGTATCCAACCTTTGTTAAAAATTTGACAGATGGATTCCTGACCTCCCCCCACTGTGTTTCTTTCATCAAGAAGGATTCCAATTTTTCCCATGGTGTCTCTGGATTGCTCATTTGTATCAATGAATGATGGGTGATTGTGGGTCATTTTTAATTTCAATGTATAGGGGCCTCTCATACAATAGGATTTGTCAAGTGATCAATGCTCTTCCCAAGGTCTTATCTAAGTTATCCCATGTTAAAGTTAAGTAAGGTGGCAGTTGGAAGGGTAGGTCATCATTGAATTAAGAGGTTAATCCTATTTTCAGTAAAAAGGAATTATTGTGGCAACTTCGTCAGGGATATGGATGCTTGATGGTAGCGGAGATAAGGTCCTGTCATTATCTGCAGTCCACAAGGCTATCTAAGGCATGTACCTTTCAATTACCATCTTAAGAAAATGAAATGTGATATCAAATGAATAAAGCCAAATGTGCAATAAATGTGAAATCTAAAGGAAATGGAAAGGTTAAATAAAAATAAATGTAAAGGTGGCTTGAGAATGTTCGACTAGGAGATTAACTTGCTACGTATGACTCCCTTTGTAAGACACGTCCCTAATGTTTGCCTGAATAGTGAAAAAGATTGAGTTTTCCCTCATTCACCCTTATCAAGAATCCATTCATCTCATACAAGCCATATAAAATATCACTTGACTAACATGAGTTGGACATTTAAATTCCACCCCCATTGGAGAAAAGAGCTCTTCTTAATTCCTTAGTGTCATTTTGATGTTGGTTCATGGATAACCCATTCAACCCAAGAATTTGTTTGAAGATATCTTTTTGGTTGGTATATCATCATGCCATGCATGACTAGTTATGTGATGAGTCATCTGTTGACGATTATTATGCATCTTGTATCAGTACAACATGGGAACTATATGTTTCTTGTCCATCAGGGACATAGTATATATGTATACATAATTCAGGCTTATTATTGAAGAATATTAGTTGGATATCATTCTTTCAATGCCAGCTCTTTGGGTGGCCAGATAGGTGGTATGCCATAACTTGATTTTGACTTGGTATATTTCTATTTCGAGGACATTTTTGGATACCCATTTTTCCCTTTATCCAGACAAGTGCCATCAGATTGATCATTGTTGTCGCAGATCAATCAATTTGAAGAAGGTTGGATTAATTGTGGTTTAGACTATGATTTTTTCCTAAGTCTAGCCTAATTAATCTATTAAAACAAGAGAAAATGTGATCAAGGGCCACGATTTAAAAGTCAATGAGAAAATAAGTCACATCCATTGATCTTCATTATCACACATTGATCAAGCAATTAAAGGGCCACACATGTGAGATAAAAGAGGAAAAAGACAGATTTTTGTCTAATGTTATTTTGTGGTGGATGGTATTTGGGCCTTTGTCCCATGGTATTTTATAATTTTTATTGTTTATCCTCCTCAAAGAAGGGATGTGTCCCACTTAAGACAACTACTCCAGCATATTTGATTATTTTTTAGATTTAGATCTAAATCTTAGCCATTGAGGCTAGGGTTTTTCTTTAGATCATCTAATGTAAAGATAAAAATTTATGGGTACCACTTTTTGACTCTTAATGAGCCTAAGAAGCCCTTCTTATCCTATAAAAGGAGAGGTATTATCCTTAGCAAATGGAGGGGAAATCATTTGGTAATGGAATGCTCGATTAATTTACTAGAGCATCGATCGCGTTGAATTTGGTTGAGGTGATTGGTAATTCTTTTAAAGTTAATTCATTGTTATTTCCTAGTGGCTTGGCACTATGGTAATAGAGGCCATCTTCTTTCATGAGCCTTATTTTGCAAATTTAGGCCAAATAGGGAAGCATACTAGAGGAGTTGGGTATCTTAAGGATTATGGAATCTCATGCTGGAAAGATTTCCTAAGCTCGATTAGCAAGGAAGATACATTAGAGACTGCATTTAACCAATTAAAGACAAGGCATTGAATTCCTCGACTGTTTCTCAAGCAAATTTAGAAATAGAGGCCATCTTCTTTCAAGAGCCTTATTTTGCAAATTTAAGACAAACAGGGAAGCATACTAGAGGAGTTGGGTATCTTAAGGATTATGGAATCTCATGCTGGAAAGATTTCCTAAGCTCGGTTAGCAAGGAAGATACATTAGAGACCACATTTAACCAATTAAAGAAAAGGCATTAAATTCCTCGACTGTTTCTCAAGCATATTTCAATGATATGCCTCTCTACATTTCCAACTTCTTTTTCAACAATCTCTTATAAGTATTGTAATTAAAAAATTTATTTAATTATTTTACAAATCATTTGAATATATTAACTTTAATTAGCTTAAATTATAATTTATTTTTATTTTATATCTAATTATTTAACATAATTACTCTTGTGCAAGATTTGGATATCTACTGTAAAATAATTCATTTTAAATCCGAAATCTAGAATTGTTGACGCTAGCAAAACTCATCATGTTTAGAAACTTGATATTCATTGAATTGTTTTCTCTCTCGGAGACAAGTATTTTTGTTTGGACGCCAGAATGTGATAAAGTGCGGTACAAAAAAAAGATGATAAATGCTTTATTTGAGACTTTAATATATCACCTTCAAAACTTTGAAAATTCCTTATTACGAGGATTTAGAGTTTTGAATAAAAAGTTTCATAATTTTTCTTGGCCACTATGCTTCACAATCCAACCAAAACGATCATTTTTAAGTGGGCTTAAGATATATCCTCAGCCAATCGTTTCCTCTATAGTAGAGATTCCCATCACTTCAAAAATCAAACGAATTTTTTGGGACCTAAAAAATTTAAAATTTTCCCCAATTGCTAACCCAACGTTGTCCTTTCAAATCAGCAAGTTTGGAAAGAAGCCCGATTTGGAGCTAGGCGTTGGCTTTAAAAGGGAGAATTTAAATCCTAGCATATATTTTTTTTGATACTTGAAAAACCACTGCTAACCCTCCCTCAACATTTCCAATTTCAGTAATTGGGTAATGGATTTCTTTGCAATTGAAAGCGACTGCCTTATCTTGTGAGCACCAATGATTTGCCTTCCAACTATACATTTCTTGAGGATGAAATCTCAAATCAGCATTGATCCTCTTAATTTGGTCTATAAGAACTCAAATTAGTCATTGATATATGTGGTGGTTGTTTTGGTGGCTCAAATAATAATAAAATCTCCGTGAGTGCACATCAATTTATCTTGATGAGGATCGCATTCAAGTCTACCAATTTGGTTTCCTAAATTTCGAAGTCATAATTCTTTAATTGATTTGGATTTGGTCATGATTCAGTGGTGAGAAGAAGGGCTATGCCAAACATTTAATTAATATCCATGATTTAGTGCTTAGAAGAAGGGTTAGGCCAACATTTAATTAACATTTTTAGATCATTTATAACTACCATTGTATTGTTCATCAAATGTAGCTTGGGTAGTTGGAAAGAATGATTGTTTGTCTCTCTACCTAGGTTCAATTCTTGTAAGTGACATGATGCTCTTGTCTAGATCCTATGTAATGATTGAGTGGATTATGTAATCTAACCATATCTTGCTTCTCCAGAACAACATATGTTGGCATATTAAAAAAAAATTACCATTGTATGCTCCTCAATTTGAAGTTTATATTTTACAAAGGCTAGATCAAGGGATATCCTTTTGAATACTTTGGTTAATAAATTTGTAGTCATTACAAGCACCAAGGTCTTAATTTTCATTTACTTTATTGTGAGGGCTATAAGTATTAATTTTTTTTGTTTTATTCATTTTTTATCGATAAAAAGGGACTAACGTTTTTATTCCTAATTTTGGGTTATTCAAAGTGTATCAATGCTCTTATGATAAGGATGTCTTCTTGTGAGAAAACTATATCTTGTGATTTTTTTTCAAGTAGAAAAAAATTGTAACTTGTTATTTAAATAAAATCAAAGTTACATAGCTCAGTACATATAAAGCATGTACAAACTATCCTTTATCATGATAAAAAGTTGCTCCATACTTAAACCACAAAATATTCTCAGGAAGCTCAACCAAGAAAAATAATCTCGCAAAACAAAAAAAGCCATTAGACAAATAACTGATGGGAATCACAAAGTATTACAAGAACTTCAAAAAATAGAGATGCAACCCGAATCAATCAGGTTGTTAGAGATGAATTCATTGAAATAGTGACGACCATCCAACAAACCAATGGCTCTCTTAGAAAGTGTATCAGCCATTGAATTTAGTTCTCGATAGATGTGTTCATAGCAGACCGTCAAAAATTCCTCCAAAAGTAACTAGATCCTCCTAAGCTAGTGGTCTAGATTTAGAGAAACATCAACGAGTGCCCAACGACCCAGCCAATAGAAACTCGTGAGTCCTCGAACACTCTAAGACGAAAAACACCCCTTTGACGAGAAAACCACAGTAGTCCCCATAAAAGCTAAGAACTCTACCCAAGTGTTACTTCCTTTTCCAACTCTCAAGTGAACCCGATGAGACTGTTTGATGAAGAGAACCATTCCCACCTTGCAAACAACGGCTTGAGAAACCCCTCCGAAGTAACCAAATGAAACCTCATCAGTTAAAACCAAACGCACTAAAAATATGGGATTCTTGATAGATCTAGAGTATCCATATTCCTGAAACAGGATGATAACTTTGGCGCAGGCTTGGAAGCACAAAGGTTTAACATCTTAAAAAATATAATGATTTTTGCACAACCACACCACCTAGCAAACAAACAAAGGAAGGGTTTGGACATCAAATTTCTTCTTCCACCAGTTCAAGATGCAATTAGTAAAATAAGAGTAATCATGATACTTCCTTATGACCCAAGGCATTCTTCACCTCATTCCAAACGTTCCTAACAAAGATGCACTTACAAAATAGGTGGGAAACACTCTCTACATCCTCCATGCAGAGAAGGTATCATCCCGATCCTATAAACCCACGCTTGCAGAGGTTGTCCCATGTTAGGAACTTATTGTTTATTGCCAAACAAATGAAGCATTTCAATTTTAGTGGAATGTTAAGCTTCCAAAGCTTTGAAGTCCACCAATAGGAAGGAGAAGTTGTTGAAAGAGTCACCACGACATTATATACTTTTTTGGCAGCGATAATACCAAATTCATATCCCCCTTCCCAAACTAATACATCCGATTCAGGTGATAAGAGCACACTTGAAACATCCAACGAGTTAACAAAATCGTACCACTCCAAGGCTAAAGAGTAAGGCATAACCAAATCATAGGACCGCTGCTAATATGATCCCTATTGATTTACAACTTCCTTTCTACAAACTTGAGCCAAAACAAAGACTTAACTATATCTTGAGATTTGCATAATTGATTGGGAGAAGATAAATATTTAAACAAAAAATGGTTTGAAAATTGTTTTAAAATCTTCTTAAATCATTGATGTACTTGAAGTGCCCTTGTAAATTTCAAATTTTGGCTTTGAATATCATTAGTACTTGAAAATTACTCTTGGGGTGAATCTTATATAATACTTCAAGTCATCCTTGTAATAAGACATGAAAGAAGTCGCTATGTTTTAAGTCCACCACACACTACTGATCTAGAGTGATTAAAATAATTGGCCATAGTGTTCTTAAGTGGCTTCTTCATTTTGCAAAATTCACTTGTGCAATTCTGGGGACTAGTTTTCTTGTGTCTTTGGTGGATTTAGATTGACAGAGTCATTCTATTGGTACACTTTTATTTTTCTGTGGTATGAATGCTCCCTGTGAATTATTGATAATTAAACACATATCATAACACTAATAATAAGAGAAGCATCATCTTTTCCACACTAAGTACAATCCATAAGTTTAATTTATTTATCTTATGTTCACATGGATTAAATTTCTATGAGTTTTGGTTTCTAATATATCATCGCATCTTTTCACAAAGTGTGCTGATGTTTATCTTGGCATTAATATGACCTGGTAATCTTATTACTCAATAGCCCATGTTTATTGATAAGAAGATTTAAGGGGTTGCTTGGGTGAAAAAATTGTAATGAAGAGTTCTAGTATGTAACAATTTCAAACGAGGAGCATATCCTCTTGTATAGAATTGCTTAGATATCTTTCAAGTCTAAGAGTGTATCAGGGTTGTTTTTGGGGCAATCAGATGCCCCATACCACCACAATTGTATGTGTAGGTGCCTTTTTTATTGTGCTTACATCTAGAGCTATTTCATATGCTATGTTTTGGAATCCATCTTCTCCTCTCCCAATTTGAGACGGTAACGATATATTTTGAGTATAATTTTTGTGGATAATGTCAATTCTCATGAGATGCTACTGGTATATATGCTTAGTTCATGTTCACGATTATAATTTGATTTCATAAAGTGATTACTTTGTTGTTGCAAATTTATGAGATTTTTTTATATGGTTTATGATGAATGCTATCATTGATTAATAACATTATAATCATATTAAAATTAATTTTGTCTATCACTAACTCAATATCCTTTAGACACCACCATAAAATCTAGTTCTAGGTGTATACTTAGGGTTGTCCTTAGGTACTTTTGAGCAAAAGCTTGTCCAGAGTTCCCCCTTGGATAGTCTAGGTTTGTTAACCGTTGGACCTAGGAAGACTAAAGTGGCGAATCCCTTTCTGTCATTGACATGTTGGGTTGGGGGTTCATATTTGTGTTGGGATAGCACTCGATTTAGCTTGTCCATCATCCAGGTTGCTAGTTTGTGCATCAACAATATCGTTTGAGGAAAGAAACGTCGTTCAATTTTTTGGAGAGTTGGAAATTGAAAGTTTAGGACGTTAAGCTACTGAAACAAAATACTGAAGACTGATAATGTGAAGACTGATAATGTGAAGGTTGTTTCTAAATTGAGAAGATGAAAAATTGAGTATGATCTTGTCACCCCAATAACAAAGCTTGTTTCTTAGATGAAATTGTAATCTAAAAAACATAGCCAAGTAAAAATACATAAAATATATGCTTGAGAGTGTATACACTACTGGGGAAAGACCTTTTAATGAAAGTATTTAAAAAAAATTTCAATGTTACAAGATTGGGAACTATTTTCAATAAAACCTTTACCATTATAATGAAGACTTTAATATTTTTTATTATAAATAAAAATTATAAGTGACCAAATATTCTAATGGAATTTATTTTTATCGTTGCACTTAAATTGACATAGTCTAGTGCAATAAATGTATTATTACTTAATAGTGTGCTACACCTAGATATACGTAGGTGCCTCCAAACCACAACTCCAGCACTAATGCATACTACATATTGTTAACGCCTTTTATGCATATTTTATATAATAAAAACACCAAGGAATTGCCATAAATAATACTTATTGATGTGCTCTAGTTTTAAATACATTGATGCATCTTTAAAAATATATACTACGTACTAGTTCATATTATATGTATGCTATGAAGCGTTGGTATATATTTTCTTTAGTGAAAGCACATGTGTGGTGTGTATATATTTTTAATGGTAGTGGAGTGACAACTTTAAATATTGGTTTGAGAACTTCAATAAGTTTTTTTTGTTGGTTTGTTGTATCTTATGTGGGAAGTTTGGAAGGTTAGGAATCACTTTATTTTTCAGCAGGTTGATGTGATTCTTAGTTGGATTGTAAACTTGGCTTGCCCTTATTTGGCTTATATTGTATCTTCACCAGTCAAGGATGAGATTAGAACGATCAATGACCCTCCCATTCTGAATTATCCTATGGTTGGCTACTTTGATCGTGCGGCCAAGGATGGTCTTTGTGGGGCTGGGATGGTGCTTAAGTTGGATACAAAACAATCCTTTTTTCGTCGTATGGATGGTGGGAGGGGGACAAACGCAAAGGATGAGTTGCTAGCCCCTTGGGGTTTATTGTTCTTTTCTAGAAGCAGGCATTTGACCAGGCTGTATGTGTTGGGAAACTCCAAGGTCATTGTTGACTGGGAAAATGAGAAACATTCCATACACTCCATTGAACTCTACCATTGGCTTTGTCAGGTTAAGGGACTTATTAGTTAGTTTGTTTCTCTTCAGCTACAACACATCTATAGGGACCACAACTCCTTGGAAGATAACCTTTCTAAACTGGCCATGGGTCGTGGGGAAGGCACCATTGCTTGGGAAGAATTTTCGGATGGTGTCTTGATGGAATCTAGATTTTTGAACATCCATTGGTAGTCTTTTTGTTTAAATCCTTCTAAATTCAGATTTGATTTATTTATTTATTTATTTTTATTTATTTATTTTTTATTTTTATGTTAAACTCTATATGCAGTTTGTTTTGTAGATCTGAGATTGATCTTACATCAGTCCTTCACTTGGTTAAAGGGTGGACCTCGGTTTTCAGCACTATTTATGCTTTTATGTACTAGTGGATAATACGTGATATAAATATTTGTAATATCATGTCTTTATATAAACATCTGATATCTTTTGACACAAATTTATCTAATATAAAGTTGTTTTTTTCCATGTAAAAAAAATGATACATATATAATCTTAAGCACCATAAATAAAATAATGATATCACGTGACACAACTTTATCTAATATAAAGTTGTCTTTTTTTTTTCGTCAAAAAAAAATTGGTGCATATATAATCGTAAGCACCATAAATCAAGTAATGGTATCACGAATATAGTTGAAGGAAATAGTGGTGGTGTTGTCATTGGGAGCACTCACCACTGTTTTTACGACAATATCATCACAATGGTAGAGAACACTCTTTAAGCGCACTAATGTGTAAATTTGTATAAACTACATTGGTTATTTCAAAGGAATACAATGCAATGATTTTCTACGTTGAGGCCATGCATGAAATGCAACTTCATGTTTTTTTTCTTAATACAGAATATTAATTAATTCTTAATATAAAATATCAATTAATTATTAAAAAATCAAATATTTTTAATAATAATATAGATTATTTTATTTTAAGTATTATGTCTAGATATAATTATTTCAATATTGTATTGTATATCATTTAACATTAGGTAAGAAAATGTATTTGTTGTCTTTTTTATTAGTCATTTAAGACTTTAAAGAGAGGCATTATGGTAATATGTTGATAAATAATGTGTATATCTTAGTTAGAATTATATAAAGATTTTAGTTTATTTATTTAAATGTTGTAGTCTTTCTTTTTCTTAACTAAGATAAATATATGATACTAATGTGTTGATTTCTAACCATACCTTTTTGACACAGGTTTAAAATTGACGTATTTTGGCATCTGAAGCTATCAAGACCAATTTTGTTCGAAAGTATAGCTGATCACAACAGTCCACTCTTAGTTCCAACTTTTGGCAACGTTTGAGTTAATCCAAAGAAGTTCCAATTTTGCAGCAGTTCGTTGTGCCCAATGCGCAGATCAAGCAAAGAATCAAATATAACTACAAGTTGCTTAGATGCAGAAATCAATGTTTGACAAAATCCAACGCCACATCATATTGAGGCCTAGTCCCCGAAGACTGAGTATGGATCAACAACTACCAGAAATCACATTTTTTTGCATGGCCATTCACTACGGTAGCACGCTCCCCTCAACCATGGTGCATTCAATAAAAGAAGAAGTAGTAATTTTTTTATGTCATAGATGAGACAATAGATATCTAAGACATATAGCTTAATTTAGAAGGATAGCGCCTATTGGTACCTAAGTTTGCACCTAGGGTTTTTATATTTACATCTTACATTTTTTAAGATCGGAATTATCCTATAACCATTTCCAAAATTTTTACCGAAAATTTATATTGGGGGGGTTTATCTTAAATTCTCTCTCTCAGAGAGGCTGAAACATGGAGACAAAAGGCCCACAAGGATAGTTTTGTAGATTACTTTCTAAGAAATCTAGAGGAACAAAAATTAGTTGACATTGTCCCTGTTGAAATATTGTAACTTCCAAGGATATTCTAAATGTATTTTACTTATGTAATCCAAGGGGGATGTTATTATTCCTTTGACAGGGTGTTACTATTGTATTTGGTCATCTTAGAGTCATGAGGTAAAGCCTCCACTTGTGTCGGGTCTTTAGTACCCTAATAAACAATATAATATATTGTTTTGAGTATTCCTAGGTGAAGTCGGCCCAGACAGTTTAGTGGGGCCGACTTGTCTAGTGCAAATTTCAATTGACATGTGTATAAATAGAGGAGTTGTGGTTCTTATTTGAACACATACTCACTCACTTATGTAGCGCATAGGAGAGAGAGAGAGACAGAATAGAAGGAGGAGAACACCTAATGTTGGGGTTGTCTTTTATACATATTATACAGAGGAATTTTTTGCTAGGTTTTCTTCCCCTTGAGGGTTTTTAGGATAAATGCTATGTCTATCTTGTGATTGTGTTTCTATAAGTGATTCTTGATATGATGTTGCTATGATTTTGAATTGAATAATATTGAGTCTAGTCCAGCATATGAAAACTTAAAATGGTATCAGAGCTAACCTGATTAGAGTAGCTTTCACAAGGTGAAATTCTCCCTCCTCCCTCTCCGAAAGAAATTAGGGTTTCTGCAAAAGTTGGAGTTTTGAATATTTCCTTGCATAGAAAGTTGCGCCCTCCCAGAGTGCATCTATCGAGCTCTGGATCAAGGTTTTTGGGTGGATAGATATCTGGGAAGACAAACCCTAGTTTGGTAGTGAACCAAAAAAACTACAGTGAAACAGAACTAGAAAATCTGCAGTGCTGCGACCTTGCATGTAGGATTTGAAGACTGAATATTAGGGATCTCCATAAATAAGTTGGACCAACCAACTCTCATCCTTTAAGCACATCTACTGGTAAGGTCAATCTCTTGTTTTGATAAATTTCAACTTTGAGTGACTTGCTGGACAAGATGGCCCCAAGCACTAAGCTTGAGGACAAATTGGAAGGCCTAGAAAACTTCCTAGCTTGGAAGTATATGATTGGCCTCATTTTGAAAGAGAATGGTCTTGAGAAGTACATCAAGAATGACGTTGTAGAACCTGAAGAAGCTGAAGCTAAGGAGAAGCATGAACAAGACCTAATCAAGGCAATGAGGATCATTGTTGATTCCATTAAGGATCACTTGATCCCTCATGTGTCATCTAAAAAGACACCTAAGAAAATGTATGATGCACTTACCATAATGTATGAAGGAAAGAACATCAACAGAAAGATGAATTTGAGTGTCACATGCCCCAATTTTGCAAAAACAATTTTATATTATTTGAGGAACAATATGTTAAATTTTATGCTAAGTTGTAATTGATGACCTAGTGGGGTCAAGGATATTTTATGTAAATTTTGAATATTTTATTATAAATAAATACATGAGGAGACAACAACTTAGGAGAGCTCTTAAAAGAGTGTTTACTGGTCAAATTGGTGGAGGAGAATGGGTGGAGAGAAAACTGACATGTGGCAGCATCCTCAAACCACTTCCAACTGTTGCAAGTGGCAACCTCCCTACATTTGTGGTCATGATTCCCCAAGAAAGTGGAATCAGAGTAGGTGGCTCAATTAAGGAAAAATGACCCAAAAGACCTAGGCAATCTTTATAAAAATTCCCATTGAATAGAGCTGAGGTTGCTCATTCTAGATAAGTGATCATTCAGGCTGAATGAATCTACTTCAGAGAAATTCAATGGAAGGGAAATTTGGAAAGTGTTTGAGGGGATAACTACTGATTGATCTAGTGTAGCTTTTAAGCTGAAGATTATACTGCTGAGAGCAGAGTGTTTTACGGAGGTATTGAACTAGTCAGTTGACAGAGGGTTCTACTGTTTGCATTCTCCACTAGTTCTCAGCCAAGAAGACCAGGAAGAGGCTCAGGGGTCCTGAGGAAGCATTGCTTGAGCGCTCTCCAGGATATTGGTAGGGAGGAACAACCTCCTAAAGCTGTTGTCGTTTGTCCTCAACAGGTTCTATGTTATTTTATTTTACTGTGTTAGTTAAATAAATCTTAGTTTAACTGCTATATGAATGTTAACAGTTGAGCTCATGAAATGTTAGATTAGTATTCTTATTAGATTGTTATAGAAATGAAATGGATTTAGATAATAATGTATTATAATGAAAATAAATTTCTAAACTGTGTTTTTCCACACCTGGAAACTAGGTCGTACTCTAGCACAGATATAATGCTTTAAGTAGATAAGAGAATGAAATTAGTAGGTAGGATTGTGTAATTGTAAATAACAGAGTAAATTTATTTCAATGTTTAAAATATTATGAAGGAAAAACAGTGTTATGATTTATTTGTGTTTACTATTTTTACTTATCATAACTAAATAAAAATGCAGAAAAGAAACAATGAACTACATTAGAGTTACAGTAATAGTATCCTGATAAAATAGAATCTTATAGAAGATAACATCTAAGTTTATAAACAATTTATTAACCAAACAATTTATCTATTAAATCTATTAACTAAAATCTTAAACTATTACTTAACATAAACCAAAATTAGGGTTATGTTTACAAACCCTTTATTTATGAAAAGTAAACAGAGCTACAGAGTTAATGTTTTAATCCTTACGGAGCTTTGAATCATTTCTAAGTTATAGAACATTAAATAAATACAAATGTAAATGTAAACAATAAATAGAATAAAACTAAGAAATTACTTATTCAGGAAATAATTATATTTACGGGACAAGCTTATAACTTGTGCAAGATAAACCTGAGGGTTGAAACCCTAGGTTTTCTTTTATCTTTTTATAAATTAATTTATAACAGTTTTAAACATATACATTGATAACTAAGTAAACAAATTAAACTAGAAGACTATAAGTTATGCATTAGGCTGATTACAGTCTTATCTCAAAAACTTATAATATATTTATAACTCTTTATTTTTAAAATACTTCATAAACATGTTAAATAAACATCAATACACATGTACAAGCGAAATAGAAGCAAACAGGAAAATGTGCTCAATTAATAATTAATTTAAGAATATACTTATTTAAGGGTTTCACTTCTAGTAAACCCTAACAATTATTTACTTACTGATAAGAGTAAAATTTGTAAATTTACATTAAGACTGTTCCACAGTCTTTATATTAATATTATTTATTTATAAACATAGCATAAACAGTAAATTACTTCACTGTCAGTAGAAGGAGGAAATAAAAACCTATTTTACAATAACATTAATTACAGGTTAATGAAATCATAACAATCACGAGACAGAGCTCAAGATAAATAAAATATTTATTTATAAAACCAACTGTAATACATTGTCAAGCCATAAGGCTATATCCTAACTTAAAAACCAAATACATGTCACGGCTCGAAGGCTGGCTTTACCCAGCATAATAGCAAGGGTTTGCACATAAAACTGGAAAGCACATTACATTAAAAACTATTAACTATTGAGAAACCGAAACAGGCTTCCAACACTGTAATTTCTCCTTCAAAACCCTCATTGCAAGTAGGGTAAAACCTAGTTTGAAAAACAGGGCTTACCGGTTGGGGCCACGAATTCCACAGAGGTCGACCGTTGTTTTCCTTTTCACTGAAGTGTAGAGTAGTCGAGGGTTCCTGTGAAAATCAGATTACCGAGCTTTAGCATGAAGTTCAACTTCGAAACTGAAAACCCTAACTGTGTTAAATAATTTAATAAAGATTTTGCATAATGAACTTTAAGTTGTCTTTACTTGTCAGAGAGGAGAAATCGAGCAATGAGGAAGCTGTCACCAGCCTGTGCATTTTATGCAGATGAGTATTTAAACTCTACGTCGAACCTGAAGGGAAAGTAGTGTTGACAAGCTTAAGTTTAACAAGCCGTGATGAGCCACAAGAAAACTGGACCAAAAATTTGGACAGGCCAAGAGCCAACACACAAACAATAACCACTCGCGTAGTAAGGTTTACAAGATCGACGGTTTGCAAGCAAAGACTGAGTACTAAAACCTCACAGCAACATACAGGAGCCACGGAGTAAGCAAGACAATAAAAAACCTCTAATGGCCGCCAAGATAATCACAAAGAGTAGCCCGCATGCCAGTGAAACCTTCGGAGACAAATGACAAGAGAATAGGGTTTCCAGCCCTTAAAAGTCACCAATGCATGGTGGTGAGTAATCCACGTGCCTCCAAATTTTTCAACCACACATGGGTTGGATCTATAGTCTTCTACGTTTCCAATCAGCCAATTATTATTACAATGATATACAAGCGAACTATGCACATGACTATGGAGTGTGTTTATATATTTATTCACCAATGATAATATAAAAACTATATCCTTGTAATCAATAGTTTCGAGGATTGTGATTTTGGTTAACAATGATTTCATAACGTCGACCTTGAAATGGAGAGGCAATAACCTTGCCTTTGGAACAATCCTAAAGTTGAAATTATAATAAACATTCTTTTCCAATTAATAATTTGTGAGTTCACATTGCAAAACGATGATAATATAATTATATATTATTTAAAACACAAACCTTATCAATTGCAAACGATGGTTTAAAAATTAGTTACTTTTTCCAATAACTAACATACATCGGTTGACTATGGAGGAAAGATGTTTAAAATCTTAACAAATAAATAATTACGAGGCACGACCATATTATAATCTTTTACAAATAGTGTTTTATATGCTAAACTAGCCAATGATAATAATGATGAATACTATCATTATTTACAATGACAATTTTTGCTTGTATGTGGTTAATTGGTTCTAGCATAGTATGGGAACCTTGGTTATAATGTTTCACTTGAGTTATACCTTATATTAGAAGTTCTAGGTAATGCAATCTACCATAGTAGATATTATCAAACTACAACTTATTATCAGTAAGACAACATAATAATAATAGTTTTATTATGGAGTATAACATGCAGATGGTTTGTATTTATAGGATTAACACTGATAAAGTAGTTACCTATGATTTAGACTTTGTAAAAGTATTGGTAGGTAGTATTCCATCTTAATAAGATGTGTCTAGATTAAAAGAACCAAATTTTATAATGTCATGGACACTTCCAAGTAGAAGATTTCTATAGGATGCATTTAACAGTTATATTAGAAATCTTTACGAACGAGATTGATAGGAACACTTTCTTGAATAAGAGACATCACATTTATACATAACATTAGTGTTATAAGCATGTTAAAATAGAAATAAATGTATTACGAAGAACATGAAGGCTAAGGTCACAGTAAGTATCTTTGTTTTGCTAAGTATGATAACAATAACGATCTTATATGTAAAGTTGAATACTGTCTTAGAAACAAAAACTATAGAAGACAATTACTTTACCTCATCAAATCTTGCTTGTAAATAATCAGTTTATTTACTAGTATTTTAACATGCAACAGATATATTTCTTGCTACTTTATGAATTAAACTTCTACTTGATCGATCGTTACCTGTTAAACCTGTAAGAACCAGCAATATATCTGCATTAGCATAAATGCTAAGTAAGCCCAAGTTTTCAAATATAGATTTCACCTACTTGTCAAAGAAGTAAACTTATTAGAAAAACTGAAAGATATTTGAATGCAGGTCAATCTTATATACATTACGAAAATGAAAGCTATATTAGTTATCGTAATATGAAACTGATTAACAATGAACATTAGACTATTGCATTTTCTGGTAACTGCTAGCAATTAGTAAACTGTGTATTCAATATTTTATGTTATCTTAAAAATTTTAAATTTTTATGAAATTTTGGGGTTATGACATTGAGAGCTCAATTGAAGGGCACCAAGATGAGAAAAGCAGAATCTATTCAAGATCACTTCACAAGGGTCTCCCAGATCAAAGAGAAGCTAAGTGCTATTGGAGATACGCTTGATGAGGATGAATGGGTTATGACTGCTCTCAATGGCCTCACTAGACCTTGGGACTCATTCACCCAAACTCTATGTGCAAGAAAATAAAGTATGAAGTTTGACATAGTATGGGAAGATTACATACAAGAAGAAGCTAGAGTAGTCCATAGAGAATATTTTCTTAGATAAGATGATCAGGTTCTAGATACCCATACTAAAGAAAGAAATCAATCACACTTCAAGAGGAGTAATCATAAGCCTTCAAAGAAGAAATTCCAGAAGAAGAAGAAGAAGGATTACTCAAAGTATCAATGCTACAACTATCATACGATAGGACATCTTGCTAGAGAATGTCCATCATAAAAGAACAACAACAACAAAAGGAATCATGCTCATCTAGCTAAAGATGAGAATGAAGAAAGACCTTGAAAGAGAACTAGAGGTGAAGATGTAGAAGAATATGTGTTATTCTATTCACTCTCTGGGTCTGTAATACTTGGGGAAGATACATGGCTTATTGATAGTGGTGACTCTAAGCACATGAAAGGAAAGAAGACAACTCTGTCAAATCTTGAAGAGAAGAATTCTCCCTAGAAGGTATCATTGGGAGATGACTATCAATATCCCATCAAAGGTATTGGTGAATCAAGATACAAGCTTGACTCTGGGACCTCCATGAAGATGAAGGAAGTAGTGTATGTACCAGGTTTGAAAAAGAACCTACTCTCCATCTCAGGTCTAGATAAGAAAGGATATAGAGTTGCTTTTATAGATGGACAAGTACTCATATGGTCCAAGGGAAAGACACTTGAAGATGTTGTAGTCATTGGAGAAGAAGAAGAAGGACTATACAATCTCAAAGGACATCCAGAGACAACCCTTGTCCATGAGACTACCAGCTCAAGTGAACTGTGGCATAGGAGACTTGCTCACATCAACTACAAATAATTTCCATATGTGAGCAAGGTGGTAACATGGTTACCAGATCTGAAGATCGAACATGAGGGAACCTGCAAGGGATGTGCACATGGAAAAAACATCACGAATCCCTTTCCATAAAGTGACACAAAGACTAAAGGTACGTTGGAACTAATCCATTCTGATGTATGTGGTCCTATGCGCTCCATATATTTAAGTGGATATGAATACTATGTCACATTTATTGATGATTATTCAAGAAAGACTTGGATACACTTCTTGAAGAATAAGAGTGAAGTGTTCAGGACATTCAAGGAATTCAAAGCCTTGATAGAGAACCAGTCAGAAAAGAGGATCAGGACACTAAGATCAGATAATGGTTGAGAATACACTTCAAAGGAATTTTAAGCATTCTGTAAGGAGGCAGGAATTAAGAGGGGACTAACCACTCCCTATAATCCTCAACAAAATGGTGTTGCCAAAATAAAGAATAGAACTATCATGGAAGCAGTGAAGACCATGATTAATCACCAAGAACTCCCTATGTACCTATGGGATGAAGCTGCAAGAACAACCATATATGTGAAAAATAGATTATCTCACAGTGCTCTTAGATTCAAGACTCCTAAACAGATGTATACCGAAAAGAAACCTGAATTAATCCATCTCAAGATATTTGGATGTCCAGTATATGTACATATTCCGAAAGAGAAGAGAACCAAATTTTATCCTTCTGGTAAGAAGGGAATATTTGTAGGATACTTTGAAGTCTCCAAAGCCTTCAGGATACACATCTTAGGATTCCATCATATCGAGATTAGTAGGGATGCAAATTTTGATGAAGAGGAAGCTCTTGAGAAATCTAGAAGGTGTCGGCTTGAAGAAGTACATGAAGAACATGTACCTCCTAGAAGGACAAAAGATGAACCAACTCCTAAAATAGTAGCATGAGAATATCATGACACTCTAGAGCCCCAAGAGCCCCTACTATGGATATCTCTCGAAAGAGAAAAACTGCTCGGGTAAGAGAAATCATACAATAAGCAGAAAGATATGAAGCACCAGAAGTCTCAACAAGAACCAATAAAATATCAAATCCATATTTCAGTTATGTAGCTTTGACGTGTGATCTTGTAGACCAAGAACCCACTAGCTATGAGGAAGCTGCACATAAGAAAGAATGGGTTGAAGCAATGATGAAAGAATACCAGTTGATCATGAATAATGATGTTTGGGATAATGTTCCCAAACCAGAAAACAAGAGTGTGGTTTCTTCGAAATGGATCTACAAGATAAAACATGTTGTGGATATCAGTATTGAAAATTACAAAGCAATATTTGTGGCTAGAGGATTCTCTCAGAAAGAGGGGATCTATTATGAAGAGACATTTGCTACAGCAGCAAGGTACACTTCTCTTATCTCTAAATAAATTAGTCTTCAATAGGTCAAACTCAAAAAATTTATTTTTTGCATAGTGATCAATATTTCAGTGCACATTATGAAATATTTGTGTATGTCTAATAAAGTTGGAACGCCTTGTGCTCTGTTTCTTCATAAAATTAAAAGTTTAGCTTTCGGTGGCTTAGAAGAATGTCTCAATGGTTCATTAGCCACCGAAAATCCCAGCTTTCATTAACTTGAAAATTGGACTCAGGACTACATTAACCACCGAAAGCTCATTGACTTCGTTTTTAATGAAATTTTTAAAGGGAAGCTTCCGGTGGCTTAGGCGAATGTCTCAATGGTTCATTAGCCACCGAAAATCCCAGCTTTCAGTAGCTTAAAAACTGGATCCAAGATTACCTTAACCGCCGAAATATCCAAAAGAAGAAAACGGTTAGCACATCCATCAAAATCAACAACCGTCAGCATGAGGAGTGCCACTATTAAACACTTAACCGCCAAAAAGACTGGGACTGCAAAAAATCATGAGGTGGTAAAGAAGAGGTCGTTATTAAACCAAAGTGACTGATAAAATACCCAAACAATCACTACCCTCCACTTGTCTCATGACTGCAATCGAACCACCACAAAGCATTGAGTTCCAGTTAAAATGATTACTGCACTGGCCATCTCGCTGTTCTCATCAGAGTTTACTGTCATCCTGCTCAAGTACCAATCACAAATCAGCCCCTCAAAATCAGCACCCTTTCCTCAATCCATTCCACATTTTCCTTCATGCATCCTCACTAATCCAAGCCATCCTTGAATCTAGCATGGTAATCTCCTTCCCAGGGTTTGAATTTTGATTTTTGTAGGTACAAGAAGAGCAGTCTGGAAATGAATAAAGGAGGAGGACCTGCCCTCAGACAGGAATTGGGGGACATTGGCTATCTCAAATCACACCCATAGGTATTTCAATTCTTCAAAGATGCAGGATGTTATAGGTTCTGTGAGAAAATTTAGGGATCCCACCAAAAAGTGGCTGAAGCCTTTTCTCTCTCCTTTGATGGCTCGAAGGCATTGATAGGAAAAGAACTATTCCAGGTTGATGAGGCTCTAATAGTAGAAGTAACAGAGCTCCCAAGGACTAGGGAGAAATGGTTCAAAACCACCATCACGAAGGATGTGGAATTCAGGTCTTACTTGAAGCCTGAGCACAAGAGTGTTGTATGGAAGAAAAACATCCCTTCAACCTAGCTTGAGGAGAAGTGGCAATAGTTGTTGAAAGCAATCTTGGTATATATAACCTGTGAGGGGAGGTATAACATGGTGATGATATACCATTTTAATTTAATGAACCATTTCACTGGAAGGATCCCACTGAACCTGCCTTTCTACCTACACAAGATCCTGACCAAGCTGGCCCATTAGGTTAAAGCCTAGCCCACCAAAATTGTAGGCAGGCTATCCCATCATGGCCTGATAAAGCTCATTGTCCTAAAAATGCTGTAAATAAGAAACATAGCATGGACATACTTCCTATTTTGGAATGAGTTTTAGATAGGATTACAACCAGAAGACAAAGGGAAGTCTCCTTCAAAGAAGTCCACCAGTCCCAGGAGTGGTAAGAGGAAGAGGAGGGACATCTCTCTAGTGGCAGTAGATCAAGCCTCTCCAACTTATAAGACCAACAAAGCCAAGAGAAATTTGGATTTTAGTGGAAAGGAGAAGGAGGTTCTAACACAATGTAAAAATATCCTCAACCTTCCATACACCGATTCTGAGGATGAAGAGGAGCAGGAAGTTGACCTGCCAAAGCAGGTTGCGTTAGAGCATGAGGAGTTTCCCTCACCTACACCAAGGGAGGGTCAATATGAACCAATGGCAGAGGCTTCCTCTAGAAATCCTAGGTCCCAGAAAATCAACCAACCATTACGGGAAATATACGAACTAGAGGTATTAGAGAGAGAAATCAAAAGAACTAATGCAAGATTAACCAAGAGAAATATTGAATTGCCTGATTCTCTTCTAGAAATGAGAGGGTTGTATTTCCTGCTGCAAAAAAGGAATCTGAGATTTATGAAGGAAAATGCCAGGATCTACAGGATGATCAGACTATCGAGGTTGCATATGAAGAATTCAAACCCTAACTCTCAAGCTCATCTTGCATTGGAAACCCTAGCAGAGGAAACAGTAAGCCTTCAGGATTCGGAGGCAGCCTGTGATGTTGCTGATATTCCAAACCCTATGCAGGTTGTAGAAGTACCAGAAGATTAGAATTTAAGCTGTAAAAGGGTGATTAAAGGTTTGATTAAATTTTGAAGAAAAATAGCTTTCAGTGGCTTAGGAGAATGCAGCAGCTATTCATTAGCCATCGAAAACAGAGATTTCGGTAGCTTACAGACCCAAAATTTTGCTTTCTTAGCCACCGAAAGTGCAGAACAGTGCAGAAAGGCATGCTTCCACACAGAGCCAACTTTGGTTGATCCAAACACCTCATGGATGAGTTATGAAGTTGAAAATTAATTAAAGGCACCAGTGGCTTGGGTCTATTCCAGTTTTGAAGGTGCCAGGGAGGTAAAGTGGGTCACAAACCCTACCTACTTTGACATGTCTACCAAATAGCAGGTCCTAGTTCTACTTCAATGATCACTGTAGTTATTAAAGAGTTCAAGGAGAGAGAAATTATTGGAGTTAGGTATATTAGCACTAAAGTTAGGTTTTTTGACCCAATTTTTGCAAAACAGTTATGTTTATTTATATTTAGTAAATTCGATCCAACTTTTTAGGATCTGAAATAAATTTTGTAAAGGTTATAAAGCCTAGGACTAATGTTGAAGCAAGGGTTTGACTTCAGATACTTTTAGACCCTTATTGTTATCAATATTATCATGTTATTCATCATTTAATATAAGCTCTTTTGCCATTATATGTTCAGGTTCCATCTCTTTTCTGTTCTGTACTTGTGCTTGGATGTCTGATTTAGGTTTATTCTTTTTGTCTAATACCAGATAGCTGTCATCCTATCTCTGAGTTGATGAGTTGAATTAGAAGTGTCTTTCCTTGTTATGATTAGGCATTCATATGTGATTGCTTTATATGTGAATCTACCAGCATAATGAGTTCTTTATTTATTCACCTTATTATCAACCCTCTTGTTATCTCCCAAAATAATTTATTTTGATAGTATGAAGAATATAATTCATGCAATGAGGGATATGAATATCACTGATAGTTTGAAAGCCTCTGTTTTTGATGAAAATTTCACAAGTTGTGGTTTTCAGTGGCTTGGGTGAGGATCAGAACATCTCATTAGCCACTAACAAACATACGGACTATGGCTTCCACGATTAGATGAAAACTTCAGCGATCAGAGGTTCTAAGGACTACATGTCGGCGAGAAAAAGCTAAAAGGTTCCACAATGTCGGCGATGTAAAGTACTAAATGCTTTCGAAGTCACATATCAGAAATTGGAACCACTGCTTAATAAACCATTGGTAAGATAGTTCACTAAGGAGCCACAACGATGGGAAACAAACTGACTACAGGTTCCGCCACAATAGAAAATCATCGATGATCGAAAGAACTAAGGACTACGTGTCAGAACTTGAAAATACTAACCATCGGCACAATAGTTCACTAAGGATCTGCAACAACGAAAGATATACTGACTACGGGTTTCATCACAATATAAAATCATCGGCGAATGGAAGAACTAAGGACTACGCGTCGAAACTTGACAACACTATTCGTAAGCACAATAGTTCACTAAGGAGCCGCAACGGTGGAAGATAGACTAACTACGGGTTCCGCGATAATAGAAAATCATTGAAGATCAAAAGAACTAAGGACTATGGATCGACGAGTTTAAAGCTAAGCATCTCCATAGTGGCGGTAAGGAAACGGACAAGGCCTCCTATCAATGACAAAAATCATTTTGATAGAGATAAAATTAGTTCATTTCACCTTTGAAACAATGACAACATTCTAGTCTAAGGTGCCGACGGGCTAGAAGACAGAGCTTCTAATCACTGATGCTGAGAAGATTAGTCGTTGGAACCTCTGACACTGCGGTAGCATTCATCTTTGAGGTTCTGATGCATTAGTGAGTACAGCTTTCTATCACCGACAAGCTAGCGGTTGAAAGCTCCGATATGTTCAGTCTTGGGGTTTCGATCGCCGATGCTAAGAATATTAGTCATTTGAGGCACCGACATTGCGGTAGCATTAAGGATTGGGGTACTGACAGTTAGAGGTCAGAGCTTCCGATCGAAGACAAGGTAGAAAATTCTGGCGGATTAAACAAGAAAGGTCACTTTAGTTAAACACCGAGACACTAGCTGTTGGCGACAATTTCACACTAAACCAACAGTGGTGATTATCAGCGACCACTTCAGTTATTAAAATTTCGCTCAGTGAACTAGATCTTGACAATAGATAGACAAATTGTTAGCAAGGGTTTGAAACCCTAATCTAAAAAAACTATCACTTCCGAGTATTTTTTGTGAAAACAGATCAAAGTTTCAAGATTTATCATCTTTGTAGAAGGCTATAAATCCCATGATTGATTTTATAATAAAGGTTCAACTTCAGGAATTTATGAGCCAATAATGCTTTCAAGCTTCTCATTTTGCTTATTCATGATATAAGCTCTTTTGTTGTGATTTGTTTAGCCATCATCTCTTTCTTTACTGTATTTATGCCTGAATGTGTTTATAGGTCATTTTCAGATTGATTAAAAAGCTGATAGCTGTCATCCTATTGGTTTATTAATGCTATTTGATTTATAAATACCATCCTCATCAGGATTTAGCCATTTATATGCATGTGTTTTGTATGTAAGTTTGCTAGCCTGGTGAGTTCTCCATCCTTGCACCTTATTGTCGACCTTCTGAGCAATTGCAACTAAAAGCCTTGTAAACGAGTGAGTTTTATGCATGTCTTGAGAGTAGAAAGGTTATATAGGTCAACTGACTTGATCCATATTAGAAAACCCTAAAAACATTTTAAGTTACCAGGCATCCTTGAGCTACAACATAGAGGAGTTTCCTGGAGTGATAACAAACTGGGGCCGTCGTCGGGGACAGGAGATTGAAGCTTAGCTTCCCTAGGAGACAACATAGATCTATGCTTTGATGATATACAAAGCTTGGACATTATTATGGTCGTAATCATCTATCTGGAGACTCCATTGATATAAGGTGGCTTTATGAAGGCCAAGTACCAAAGCAAACCCGAAAGGGCGACCAGCAACACCTGTTTCAGATCCATAAAAATTTTTGAGGAAAGCTAGGGCTTTACTAAGACAGGTCAGTAGTCAGTGCACAAAAAGATACATCAGGTATTTCAAGAAATATTTATGCTATTATTTCTTCTTCTGAAACTCTAAATTCCTAGGAATTTTTATATACATCAGAAAAATATAAGGGTTGGGCATCTTCAAGCATTGCTTCTTGTGAAGATCCAATCCCTGGTGACTCCATTGGGATAAGTATACCACCACCTTCTTAGTAAGTATATTCATTAGTGCTACGTTCCACAACCCTGTCCATACCCATTTCCAATATGGCTGCCCCTCAATTGACCAAGATGGAAAGGATCCTGGTAGCTAGGTATGCGCCCTTAATTCTACCAAATCCTCCCGCAGCCATGCATACTGGGGATTATCTCAAGTATATGCCTAAGTTTATAGGGGAAGGGGATTTCACTGCTGAAGAACATCTAGAGGCTTTTTACAGCTATGCTGAAAATATTAACATAGAACAAGAAGATATATGGACTAGGGTTTTTGTGCAAAGCCTAGATGGCTAGGGTAGGAAGTGGTTTAAGGAACTACCTGCTGGATCAGTGGTAGGCATAGAGGCCCTAGATGACATTTTACTAAAGCATTGGGGAGAAAGGAGGGACCACCTCTACTATATCATAGAGTTTAGCAACCTGAAAAGAGAAAATGGGGAGTCTATCTCCAACTTTACCGAGAGATTCAACAATATGTACAGCAAGATCCCTACTGAAATTAAGCCCACTGATACATCATCTAGGATAACTTATGCAAATTCCTTTGAATCTAACTTCTGCTTACTTCTGAGAGAAAGGAGGTCTGCTTTCTTATCACTCATGCAGGATGCTGCCCTAGAGGTAGATTCAAACGTTCTGGCATCTTAGAAGGTAAAAGGGAAGATAGACAGGAAAAAATAACCAATAGACTATAGTGGGGCTTCGGCATCAGAGAACAAGATTGAAAAAATGACTAAACTTTTAGATAACCTGATTGCTGAAATGTCTAAATTGAGGGACTAAGGAAATCTGCCGGTGAGGGGTAAAGGGCCAAGTGACTTTGCTCCTTGAAACCCAAATTTTGTTCCTTATAGAAGAGGAAACCCCCTTGTTCAGGTTCTTAGGAGGGAGAGAAATCAAGGTGAAGACTAGAGGATAAGAGCTCCATTTCAAAATGTTGTATTAGAAGAAGAGTCATAATTCATTGAAGAAGAAGGAGAAGCTGAAGACAATATCCACTACATGGAGGATGAGGTGGACTATTCTTTTATGACACAGGAAGAATATGAGGAAGCCCTGATTGATGAGAAGATCACTGAAGATGCTGTCTATCAGGCTGATGGTTAGGGAGGCTACCAACTAAGGTCTAGGTTGGTTGCTTCCCTCAAGAAGAATGATGTACCTGTCAAGCAGCCTGTTGCACCTGCTAAAAAGGTTGTTGTTTTACCAAAGAAAGCGGTTGTCCCATCCAAAGCATTGCATAAACCAGCACCTTCAGCCACACCTGATCAAGTCCAACCCAAACCTACTACTCATGAGGTAAGGTTTCCAAATAGGCCGCATTACGCTTTCAACCTTGAGTCTAAAATTCAAAAATTGAAAATCCCTTTCTCTTTAATTGAGCTAATGAAGAATGATACATTCAAAACCTCCATTCTAAATTCTCTTCAGCCCAAGGTGCACATTGAAACTGACTTTGTAAATCTACAAGATGACAAGTCTGTTGTAACCCTAGGCCCATGATCGAAGACCTGAAGGACTCATGCCCACCATTCTATATATCCTTGAACATCCCTGATAAAAATCCTCCATAACTGTTTGCTGGATTCAGGAGCCTCTCATAACCTAATGCAAAAGGCTGTGATGGATGAGATTAACCTTAGCATCACCAAGCCCTACCATGATTTATTCTCCTTTGACTCTAGGAAGGTCAAGTGCTTGGGCCTCATTAAAGACCTTGCTGTAAATTTAACTCAGTTACCTTCGAAAAGTGTAATGATGGACATTGTAGTGGTTGATATTCCTCCAAAATTCGTCCTCTTGTTGTCTCGGTCATGGAGCAAAAGACTAGGTGGTACCCTTCAGATGGATCTCACATACACCACCATTCCCATGTTTGGAGGAGAAATTAAGAGACTATACAGGGAAAATCAGCTAGCATACATTATAAGCAAGGACAACCGCTCAGTGAATCACCCCATCTATGTGGTAGACACCGATTTTGGGTCCTACATTTTGCAAATAGATGATAATCAACAAACATAAGTTCAGCTCACTAATCCCACCCATCAGTAGCCCGAAGAAGTCACAACAGCGATCTGGACCATGTATTTTGATGGGGCTAGCGCTCAAATATTAACAAGCGTGGGTGTACTCCTAATCTCCCCATGTAAGGAAAACATTCACCTGTCTTATAATCTTGATTTCAAAACCACGAACAACGTAGAAGAATATGAAGCCTTGCTGCTAGGAGTTAAATATGCCAAGGATATGGAGATCATGTGCGTGAAGAATTTTGGAGATGCAGAACTCATCATATAGTAGGTTAACAACACTTTTCAGAAAAAAAATATCAGATTGAAGGCCTACAGGGACGAGGTATGGAATATCAGAGACTCCTTTATGTTTTTTGAACTGTCATATATTCCTAGGGATTTGAATCACCTGGCTAATTCCTTGGCTGTCTCTGCAAGTCTGTTTGTTCCTCCTTTACCCCGTAAGCTCAGCTATGATGTTCAGGTCAAGTACATACCCTCTCTTCCAGACAATGTAAAATTTTGGAGGGTGTTTGAGAATGATGAGGAGCTTAATAAATTCCTTTAGTTAGTAGATGAATTATCTGACATACACATAGACTAGGAAAACCTTAACATGGAGGAATCCAAACAGCTCAAGTTAAAAGATAAAGTGACTGAGTAGAATATTGTCCAATTACCCAGCAACTACATACCTCGAGGTCTAGTACCACTGGAAGAAATGCTTGATCAGAATGAAATCCCTCTCAAGCTTTCCAAAAAGGAGCTAGACCCTGCTATCCAAGAGAAAAGCATAGGCAGCCAAAGCCATCCTAAACTAATAAATATTTCCACAGGGTTGAATGCTGATCAGAAGTCTAAATTTTGCAGCTTGATAAAAGAGTTTGCTGATGTTTTTTGCTGGGAGTATAGTGACCTAAAAACTTATGACACCAATATCATCCAACACAGAATTCCTTTGGAGAAGGACACCATTCCTTTCAAATAGAAGCTAAGGCCCATCAGCTCTCTCCTATTACCAGTGATTGAAAAAGAGATCCACAAGCTCCTTAAAGACAAGATCATAGTTCCCCTTAGATATTCCAAGTGGATTGCAAACCTGGTAGTGGAAAGAAAGAAAAATGGAGAAATCAGGTTGTGTGTGGATTTTAACAAGTGTTCCAAGAAGGACAACGATCCACTGCCCAACATGGAACACCTATTGCAGAAAGTCTCGGGGGCTAGAGTTATGTCCTTCCTTGATGGCTTCTCTGGATACAACCAAGTTGCTGTGCACCTTGATGACCAAGAGAAGACTGCCTTTACCATCCCTTGGGGCACCTTCATGTATGCTAAAATGCCTTTTGGGATAATGAATGATGGGGATACTTTTTAGAGAGCCATGGACCTAGCTTTTGTAGGGCGAAAAGATAAATTTGTGCTGATATATTTGGATGACTTAATAGTTTACTCTCACAACCATAATGACCACTTGCAACATTTAAGGAAGGTATTTATGAAGTGCAGAAGGTATGGGATATCACTAAACCCCAAGAAGTCCCAGTTTGCACTCAAGGAAGGAAAGCTCCTAGGCCACATAGTCTTAGCTGAAGGTGTAAATATCGATCCAGTAAGAGTGGAGGCAATTCAGCAGTTGTCAATAACAAGGTCAAAAAGAGACATTCAGTACTTTTTAGGAAAGATAGAATTTGTCAGGAGATTCATTCCTAATTTCTCCGAGCTAGTAAAGCACATAACAGTCATGCTAAAAAAGGATGCAGAAATAAAGTGGATTGACTAGGCAAGAAACTCTTTTTCAGACATTAAGAAAGCTATCATGGGGCCCCCAACTCTGATTAGTCCCGACTACACCAAGGGTTTTTACATTTTCTCTTTTGCATCTTATGACACAGTGGAAGCTGTACTATTACAAAAGAATGATGAAGGTCTTGATCATTCAATTGCTTTCTTTAGCAGAACCCTGAGAGATGCTGAGCTAAAGTATGACCCAATTGAGAAACAGGCTTATACTCTCATAAAATATTTGAATACTTTTAGAATCTACATTCTCCATGCAAAGGTCATTGCATATGTCCCTTCAGCTGCTGTGAAGGATGTTTTGACTCAGCCTGACATTGATGGGAAGAGAGCTAAGTGGATTTCCAAACTCATTGAGTTTGATGTAGAGGTGAAACCCTCCAAGCTGGTAAAAGGATTAGGTATGGACAAACTCATGGCCAAAGAAAACTGTGAAATGATGGGAATAAATTTCACATGTGTCAGATCAGCAAAGGTGCAGACTATGGTAGCAGCTGAAACATAAGTAAATCAAGATCAGAATAATAGTCCATCAGTAGCTGAGAACATATCTTCATGTGAGTGGTACTCAAGTATCATTCAATTTTTGCTAAAATTAGAAGTTTCCCCTGATCTCACTCCTAACCAAGCACGAGCTCTCAAGTTGAAATCTGTTAAGTTTTGCATAATTAACAAACTGCTGTATTGGAGGGATCAGTCTGGAATTTTGTTAAGGTGTCTAGATAAAGAGGAAGCAGAGCAGGTCATGCACCACTTTCATTCCAGTACATGTGCAGGCCACCACTACTGGAAAACCACATCCCACAAGATATTAAGAGCAGGATATTATTGGCCAGTCCTCTTTGCTGATGTATGGACTTTTGTAAGGGCATGTGACCAATGTCAAAGATTTATAGAGAAGCAGCAGCTCAAATCCTTGCCCCTTAGTCCTGTTACAGTGAATGGGCCTTTCCAGCAATGGGGTCTGGGTATCATAGGAGAAATAAATCCATCTTCTAGTGGACATCATAAATGGATCTTAGTAGCCACTGACTACTTTACCAAATGGATAGAAGCAGTACCCACCAGAAATGCCACTCATCAAGTCATCATGAGATTTTTATATGAGAACATATTCAACAGGTTTGGTTGCCCAATAAGGTTAGTAACTGATAATGCACCAGCTTTTAAGGATGGGGCATTAGTTAAAATGTGTGAATCAATGGGTATCCAACTGGTGCACTCCACATCATATTACCCACAAGGCAATGGCCTGGATGAGTCATCCAACAAAAGCTTAGTCAGAATCATCAGGAAACTACTAGAGACAAATAAAAAAACCTGGGATTCAAAGCTTAAGTTTTCTTTATGGAATGATAGGGTAACAGACAAAAGATCCATAGGGAATTCTCCATTCAAACTAGTTTATGGCACTACGACCATCTTTGCTATCCAGTTCATCCTTTCAGTGGCAAAGTTCTTTCAGGAAGAGGAGGATGAACCAAATGATATGGTAATAAGGATGATGGATTTGGTAGAATTACAACAAATAAGGGATCAAGTTGTAGGAAAATCAGAAGCTCATCAACAAAGGATAAAGGGCATGTTTGACAAAAGAGCAAAGGCATACAACTTCCAGGTCAGAGATTGGGTCCTCAAGTGGGATGCTGTCAGACAGGACAAGGGGAAACATGGAAAATTTGACTCTTTGTGGATTGGAACTTTTGTGATAGCCCAGGTACATAAGAATAACACCTTCAAACTGCAGAGTCTAGAAGGTGAAGAGGTATTTGATGGCCCAGTAAATGGGCGGTTCTTGAAGCTCTATTTTATTTGAGGCTCTGAGGCCTTAGGATTGTAAATTAGTATATAGTAGGTTGTTTTTATTTCAGAATAAAATCCATGCCCAATGGAACAATAAAGGATATTTTTAAGTTACTTAGTTGCTTTTAGGGAAAGGCATTTTGGTCTGGGGTTCTTGGGACCTCACTGGGAGGTTCCCATCCCCAAGTAGGAGCCATATGTTATCTCCCAAAATAGTTTATTTCGATAGTATGAAGAATATAATTCACACAATGAGGGATATGAATATCACTAATAGTTTGAAAGCCTCTATTTTTGATGAAAATTTCACAAGTTGTAGTTTTCAGTGGCTTGGGAGAGGATTAGAACATCTCATTAGCCACTGACATACATACGAACTATGAATTTCATGATCAGATGAAAAATTCAGCGATCAGAGGTTCTAAGGACCACATATTGGTGAGGCAAAGTTGAAAGGTTCCACAATGTCAGTGATATAAAGCACTAAATGCCGCCGAAGTCACATATCGAAAATCGGAACCACTTCTTAATAAACCGTCGGCAAGATTGATCACTAAGGAGCCGCAACGGTGGGAAACAAATTGACTATGGGTTCTACCACAATAAAAAATCATCGGCAATTAGAAGAACTAAGGAATATGCATGGGAACTTGAAAACACTAACCATCGGAAAAATAGTTCACTAAGGAGCCGCTACGACAGAAGATAGACTAACTATGGGTTCTGCCACAATAGAAAATCATCGGCGATCGACAGAACTACAAACTACGCGTTGAAACTTGAAAACACTAACCGTCGGCACAATAGTTCACTAAGGAGCCGCAACGGAGGAAGACATAATGACTACAGGTTCCGCGACAATAGAAAATCATCGGCGATCAGAAGAACTAAGGACTACAGATCGATGAGTTTAAAGCTAATCATCTCCACAGTGGCGGTAAAACAACGGATAAGGCCTCTGATCAATGAAAAAAATCATTCCGATAGCGATAAAATTAGTTCATTTCACCTCTGAAAAAATGGCAGTGTTCCGGTCTAAGGTACCGACGGGATTGAACACAGAGCTTCCAATCACCGATGCTGAGAAGATTAGTTGTTGGAACCTCTGACACTATGGTATCATTCATCTTTGAGGTTCTGATGCATTAGTGAGTACAGCTTCCGATCACTGACAAGCTAGCGGTTGAATGCTTCGATACGTTCATTCTTGGGGTTCCGATCGCCGATGCTAAGAAGATTAGTCATTTGAGGCGCCAACACTGTGACAGCATTAAGGCTTGGGGTGGTGACGGTTAGAGGTCCGAGATTTTGATCGGCGACCATGGCGACAAGGTAGAAAATTCTGGCGGATTAAACAAGAAAGGTCACTTCAGTTAAACACTGAGACACTTGTTGTTGGCGATACTTTCACACTGAACTAGTATTGGTGATTATTAGCAACCACTTCAATTATTAAAAGTTCTCTTAGTGAACTAGATCTTCACAATAGATAGACAAATTGTTAGCAAGGGTTTGAAACCCTAATCTAAAAAAACTATCACTTCCGAGTATTTTTTGTGAAAAAAGATCAAAGTTTCAAGATCTATCATTTTTGTAGAAGGCTATAAATCCCATGATTGATTTTATAATAAAGGCTCAAATTTGGGGATTTATGAGCCAATAATGCTTTCAAGCTTCTCATTTTTCTTATTCATGAGATAAGCTCTTTTGTTGTGATCTTTTCAGCCATCATCTCTTTCTTTACTGTATTTATGCCTGAATGTGTATTTAGGTCATTTTCAGATTGATTAAAAAGCTAATAGCTATCATCCTATTGGTTTATTAATGCTATTTGATTTATAAATACCATCCTCATCAGGATTTAGCCATTTATATGCATGTGTTTTGTATGTAAGTCTGCCATCCTGGTGAGTTCTCCATCCTTACACCTTATTGTCGAACTTCTGAGCAATTGCAACTAAAAGCCTTGTAAACGACTGAGTTTTATGCATGTCTTGAGAGTAGAAAGGTTATATAGGTCAACTGACTTGATCCATATCAGAAAACCGTAATTTTTTTTTAAGTTACCAGGAATCCTCGAGCTACAACCTAGAGGAGTTTCCTGGAGTGATAACACCTCTGAACATTGATAGTTAGAAGCCTTATCTATTTGATTGAGTTTTATGAATGTCTTGAGTGAGTGAGTTCTTATAGGTCATATGAATTGATCCATTTAGTAAACCATTGAAGAAACATTGAAGTTACCAGGTATCCTCGAGCTGCAACCTAGAGGAGTTTCTTGGAGAGCTAACAACTTCCATCAGAACTATCATGGCACTTGCTGTCATGATGAAATGGGACTTACACCAAATGGATGTAAAGAAAACCTTCCTTAATGGTGTGATTGAGTAAGAGGTTTACATCGAACAACCACAAGGATTTGAAGTTGAAGACAGAGCGACTCATGTATGCAAATTGAAAAAGGCTTTGTATGGACTGAAGCAAGCTCCTAGAGCTTGGTATGGAAGAATAGATAGCTTCTTGACAAGCATGGTCTTTACCAAGATTAAAGCTGATCATAGTCTTTATATGAAGATTATGGATGATGAACCATTCATACTATTGTTTTATGTGGATGATCTATTTCTAACTGGGAAGGAGAAATAGATCAAGGATTGCAAGAAGAAGCTAGCTAAAGAATTCGAGATGAAATATCTTGGATTGATGCATTATTTCCTAGGGCTAGAAGTGTGGAAGATCCTAGAAGGACTCTTTCTGAATCAGGGAAAGTATGCTGTATAAATATTGAAAAGATTTGATATGTTGGATTGTAAAGCCATGGCCACACCCATGGACACCAACTTAAAGTTGTTGTCTGATGAGACATCCGAGCTAGTGGACATGACTCACTATAGACAAATTATTGGGTCATTAATGTATTTGACAAACAAAAGGATAGATATATGCTTTGTTCTAAACACCTTAAGTCAATATCTAGTTAAACCTAAACAGGTTCACTTGATAGCTGCAAAGTATGTGATGAGGTACCTAAAAGGTATGATTAATTTGGGATTGTACTATGGGAGAGATCGTGACTACAATTTGTATGGGTATACTGATTCATATTGGGCAGGAAGTGCCACAGACAGAAAGAGCACGTAAGGTGGATTTTATTGTCTGGTATCCACCATGATCTCATGGTTTAGTAGGAAATAGTCTAGTGTTTCTGTCATTACAGCTGAAGCAGAGTTCATTGGAACTTGCTCCGCTTATTGTGAAGCGATATGGCTTCAGAAGCTAATGTCAGGAATATTTTACACGGAGGTGGACACCACAGTAATTTTCTGTGACAATTAGAGTTGTATAAAGATGATAGAAAATACGATGTTCCATGAGAAATCAAAGCATATAGAAATACGATATTTCTATATAAGGGATATGGTACAAAAGGGAGCCATCAAGCTCCAGTATGCGGGTACCAATGAGAAATTTGCTGATATATTGAACAAGCTTCTATCTCAGATGAAGTTTGAATATTTCTGCCACAAGCTTGGTGTAGTTTGAAAGGAATTTCCTCGTAAGGAGGAAAATTAATGGGAATATAAATGATGGACCCTATTCGAAAAGGAATATCAGGTCGAAGACATGAACCCTCCTCAGACAAAGGGGGAGCAGGTTGATAATATGAAACTTCCTAGGAAAGGGGGAGTAATGATGAGAGTGACATCGATGATGGATGACAGTGATGATGGTCTGACATTTATTTGTGGACAATAGTATCCTCTCTTGAGGATGTCAGGTATAACACTCTGTGCTGAGAGTGGTCCTTACTAGTTAAAGGATGACCCTACAAGATGTTACTCTCGCATGGAGAATACTCACATTTAGTTGTGAATGCCATATATTAAACACTTTCTCAGGAGTGGTCCTAACCTCAGTGGTCTGGATGGTCTACAATGAGTCCTCATGGACACCAGGACTGACATTGTGTATGCAGTCAAGATCTGCCTTACAGACTATACTCTTGTATGGAGAGTATGCCTACATTCACATGTAGATGCAATAGAATAACACTTGATTGGGAGTT
>LPNX010884020.1:301311-311855 GCA_001517045.1 Pseudotsuga menziesii | reverse complement strand
CTTCATTTCATTTTCGACGGGCACTCCATGAAACCGAATTTTTTTTGTAGGGCAAATTCGGTCATGGCCTTCTATGACAGGTAAACAGGCCTTTGACGGGTACTGAAGCCTTCAAATTTGAAGCCTGCCCGCGAGCCTGGTTTCATATATCTAAAATATTGACTTACGCGCCCTGGGTCAACTAAAAAGACATAGCTTGACATTGCCGTCGCTATAGCGACGTAGATCCGTGGATACAGCGACGTTGAAGGAGGAAGCCGTCGATATAGCGACGGCGGAGATTACCAACGTCGATACAGCGACGAGTAAGCGTCGATACAGCGACGGCACGTTCATTTTGCTTCCGATTTCACACCAAAAAGTATGAAACGTGGAAAACCTCCGTGGAAAAACCCGCGCTTTTGTATTAGTGTCACAACATTTGTCCTCGGCGCCACCAAAATATATGTAAAAATTACTTGTGTTTACATCCTCTTCTCTTTAAATCCTCATCTCATAGTCATAAATAAGGATTATTATGGATGCAGATCCTCACCTTATAATAGGAATTGGCGCAAAGAATAAGAGACAAATATAAGTAAGTCTTATATTAAATTTACCATATAATTCTTTAATTAACACTATCAACTGAGATTTGACACATTGTATTGTTGTGATCTTCTTATCACTCCTTACCAATGTGATTCAATGCATTCTTTGAAGGTGAAGTGCATAATTTTAGGTCTCCTTCCTCATTATCATGCCTTTTGGTAAGACAATAAATAGGGTAGTGGCTTGCATTAGCATGGAAAATGATTTCGACATAGAGGTTATACACATTAATTGTTTTCATTAAATAACTTAAATTCCTACCCATGACTGATGATTTAGTGAATCTTGGACTGGTATGAAACAAAACAAATTTTATAGCTTCTATCCCTTCATTACTCACACCTAGAACTTCTCAAATATAGCCATTAATAAACTTATTTTGGTATTTTGGTTCAATCTAAAAGGAAGACTTTTGAGACTCATACATGTAGTGAGTTTCAATTGACTTAGGCTTGATTCCATTTCCCTTTCATTCCATACATGTATTCTTTCACGAAAAGTATTGAACAAAAAAATTCGATGCCCAGACCCTGGTTATGCTAGATTTGCTAACTTGCTTGGTCTGCAGGAATTTCTATTTTAATGTTTTTTTAGTTGTGTATTATTTTTTCTTAGGTTCCCAATCCTTATCATTCTTACATCTCTCAAGCATGGACCCAATTTTCATGTTACTTTCAATTCGACATAACTCGAAAACCAGAGGACGGATCGATGAGCCATCGAATCCATTGGTCTCCTGGCATGCCATTACCTCTAGTGGGCCCTCTTCACCATGTTTGCATGGCCAAGTGAGTTCATTGTGCATTTGTTTCGTAAAGTAGGGTTATTCTCAGTTTCCTTCAATGCAACTCTCGCACTGGTGGATCAACTCTGAAAAAACCTCCACCATGCCAGTATTGGTAGTGTTCCCATATCGGCATTTCCCACACACACTTTTTGGAGACAATGACATGCAATCTTGCTGCTTTGTTTGGTTTTACAATTCCGGACCGAGAGTCACCAAGTGTCCCTAAACGACATTTTCATGCAAATTTCAACTAGACATAACTTGAAAACTGAAGGTCAAATCTACAATCCATCGAGTCTGTTGGTGTCTTGGCATGCCATTACCTCCAGTGGGCCCTCTCCACCATGTTTTCATGGATGAGTGAGTTCATTGTGCATCGGTTTCTGAAACTAGGTGTTTTTTTTTCTAGTTCCTTCAGTGCAACTCTCACATTGGTGGGTCAACTATACAAGCCCTCCACCGTGCTAGTATTGGTAGTGTTCCCATATAAAAAACTCCCATACACACAATTGTTGGAGCCAACGTCATGCAATCTTGCTGCTCCATTTGGTTTTTCACTCCTAGACTGAGAGTCACCAAGTGTCTCTGAATGACATTTTCATGCAACTTTCAACTCGAGATAACTCAACAAGCAGAGGTCAGATCGATGAGCCGTCGACTCCGTTGGTTTCCTAGAATGCCATTACCTCTAGTGGGACTTCTCCACCATGTTTTCATGGCCTAGTCAGTTCATTGTGCATCGGTTTCGTAAACTAATATTTTTCTCAGTTTCCTTCAATGCAACTCTCGCATTGGTGGGTCAACTCTGTAAATCCATCCACCATGCCATTATTGGTAGTATTCCCATATCATTTTTTCCCATACACACTTTTTAGAGCCAATGGCATGCAATCTTGTTGCTTCATTTTGTTTTTCGCTCTCGAACCAAGAGTCACCAAGTGTCCCTAAACGACATTTTCATGCGACTTTCAAATCGATATAACTCAACAACCGGAGGTTGGATCGATGAACCGTCAAATACGTTGGTCTCTTAGAATTACATTACCTCTAGGGTGACCTCTCCATTGCATTTTCATGTCCCAGTTATTTCATTGTGCATCAGTTTCGTAAACTAGGATTTTTCTTAGTTTCCTTCAATGCAACTCTCACATTGGTGGGTCAACTCTGCAAAACCCTCCACCATGCCAGTCTTGGTATTTTTCCCATATCGACATTACCCATAGACACTTGTCGGAGCCAACGGATTGCAATCTTGCTGTTTTGTTTAGTTTTTCGCTCCCAGACCGAGAGTCACCAAGTGTCCCTGAACGACATTTTCATGCGACTTTCAACTCGACATTACTTGGCAACCAAAGTTCGGATCGACAAACCATCGACTCCGTTGGTCTCCTGTCATGCCATTACCTAGTAAAAAATAGACCATATACCTAAAATCAATGTACCTGCACTACAACAAAGAAACTATAGTTTCATGAATTGGAAGTAGAAACACATAATTGTATGAATTAGAAGTAAAAACTCATACATGAATTACAAGTATATAGCCAATTAGGGTTTCATGGATTGAGATAAATTCACATACATAGAGATGCTTTGTTATTTTAGTTTCTCTTATGTATAACCACTTACACCATATACCTAAGCTACAAGATAAAATAACAAAAAAACTAGGGTTTCACGAATTACAAACCCTAAACCTAAAAACTAGGGTTTATAAATTTACACATATAACTACAAACTAGGGTTTTATAAAGTAGAAGTCCACATACATAGAGATAATGTGCTATGTTAGTCTCACTTATGTAGAAATAATTAAACCACTACCCTAAGGTACATGCAGAAATAGAAAAAAAACTAGGGTTTCATGAACTACAAGCCACAAAGCTAAAAAATAAGGATTACAAATACCTAGACCATATACCTAATCTATAAGAACAAATATCAAGAAATCTAGGGTTTCTTGAACTAGAAACCACAAACATAAAAGATAGGGTTCACATATTTAGACATAGAACTACAAAATAGGGTTTATTAACTCATTAGATTTATATCATTATATTTGTTAGTCTCACTTAAATAGAAACTAGTAGACCATATACCTAGAAGATATATATCTGCACTACTACATAGCTAGAGTTTCATGAACTGCATTGGATATAATTTTCCTTTCAATTATGCATGTGGTTGAAGCATGTTAGTGGTCTTGATGGGACGTTATCATCATAGCATATAAAGTCAACCTCTTTTGCAACCGACATACATTGACATAGACCCCAATCAATCCACTTTTCATGAAGGTAGGACTGTCAAACTAAGAATGATTTCCAGCCAAGTCAAAATCTTTATGATAGTCCAAAAAACTAATTTCCAGCTTGCCAAAATGTGTGTACAATCCCAAATTCAAGTACTAATGATAAACAAGAGTTGAAATGGCACTTTGAATTAGTGAAAGGCACTGTCAAAACAAAATTATTTCCAGCCAAACATTTAGCATTATGACAGTCCTATATTTCACTTTTTAGATTTTCAAGACAAAGGTACAATCTTTTAAGTAAACATCAGTGATAAATAATTTTATAAGTGCCAAGTTTCCAATCTAATGGGACTCTTTAACCAAATCAAATTTCTAGTCAAGTAAAATGTCTTATGACAGTCCAAGATGTAATTTCAAGTCAAGTAGGAATGATAACAAGTATATTCACTTGGATTTTGATGACACAATGACTTGCAAGCAATTCAAGGCCTTTCTTGTATTTTCCAAGTTATGGATGTTTATATACCACTGTCAAATTTGTTTAAGTATGGCTAGGAATGATTGTTTAGATACAGTCCCGTTATGGTGTCTTTCTGCCACTTTAAATTGGGTTTTTGACAAATTTGAGGTGAGGAGTTTGTGAGTGGGTAAGATAGAAAGGAAAGGAAGTGACCTTAGGCTAGGATAGGTGGGTAAGAATGCTATTAGGGATGCCCTAAATAGGATATTACAATCAAGAATTAGGCAAGCCAAGAGGAATTTAAAGGACAAAATAGTGACAAAGTTAGCTTTGCGTTAGGGTCTTAGCATGCTAGGAGGTTAGGGATATCACTAAGGGAGAAGTTAGGGTAGCTTAGTATGAGTTAGTGGTGTTCTAGGGCTTTCCAAAATGGATATTACAGTCAGAGATATAGGGAGAGCCGTGGGGGTCTAAGTAATGTGGAAATGAAAGGAATAAGCCTTTCTCTAGAGAGAGGGAAAGGTAGGAGCCTAGGGAAATGGTTTTAGCAAGGGTTAGGCTAGAATATAATGGTTTAGGTGTGCCTTATGGCTTCCTAATAGGTAGTATTATAGTCTAGTTTTATAGAAAGTCCTATGGTTAGTAAATGTTAGCAAATGGAGTAGAAGGCCTATTAATATGGACAAGGTAAGTCCAAAACGCATGTAATAAATTTTTAGCTTCTTTTCACTATGATGCTTGCATGGTAACTATGGTCTAAATCTAGGGTTGATACTCTCTATGCATTAATTTCCCATCCTTTCCTCCATTCCTTCATCTATTGCATGTTAATTTATTCTTATCAACTCTAGGCATAAGCCTATTATACAACCTCTTTCTCTCATGATTTTTTAATGTATGAGTTGTGGAAGATGAGCTATGTTTTACTTATTTCACTATGGTTTATAAAAGGAGTGCTCATGAAGCTCCAACCCTAGCTTATGTGAAGTAATCCATGCTTAAGATTTGAAGTATTTCATTTGATTAGTCTATTAAGAATATCTAACATATGACTACAATCCTAGGCATGTTCATATACAAACAAAAAGGTACTTTATAAGAGGCCACAAGGGATGGTTAGGTAGGGTTGGTGTTAGGGTCTCCCTCCTAGGTTTAGGGTTTCATCATTGATTCTAAACCCTAGGTTATGCATGCTAACCCTTAAATCGTTAAAATTGCAACAAGTACAATAGATCGTTAAAATTGCAAGTGCTCAACAATATCATAACAAATATGTATGTATTCAATGAGAGTAAGCAATTCCAACTCCGTCTTCAAATAATATGAATTGCCAAATTTATCAAAATCAATGTTTGCCAAGTAGATGTAACAAATGCAAGCCAACAACAGTCATGTTCAATATGATTCTCAGCTCATCAATACTATGAAATTTCCTGTCAATCAAATGGTAAGAGAAAATCATTCCAATATCAATTTCTAGCTTGCAAAATGAGACAATAATTACTATGTAAATACTAAAGGAAAACAAGTGCTTGTTGGTGAAACCTACCAACAAAGCCCCATCGACAGGGGTTCTCACTCTGTCAATGCCCAACCAGGCAAAATATCCCTGAGCACCATCCCAAACAGGGTTTACCCTACCCAGCAACGTCCACGGAGTGGATGAAGTCTCACCCGAGAAGTTCAAGGGAGAGTTTTCAGAACCGAGTTTCCAGTAGTGGGGAAGGAGGATATGGGGACCCGACAGGGAGACACCATAATGGCTAGATTAGAGCCTTGTCATAAATTTTAAGTCATTTCCACAACTTGTAGAGTGCATCGAGAACTTATGTATATATTATTGATTCAATTCCATAGCATCATACATGTGTCACATTAAATACCATAGCATTGTTTATTAAATGTATCAGCTCATAGTGCAACAAAACATAGCAGACTTAAAGACAGATCGCATCAATATAGTAGAAAGAGATTAAATCAAAGCAACATCATAACAAAATAGGTCGCAACATCATAACAGATTAGATCGCAGCAGTGATAACAGACAATATTTGTGCAACAACTGTCATATCATATTAATCTTACGTAAAGGATCCAAATTACACAATTCTTCTCCAAAACCAGAGACTACATACATCAGAAAAATCCAGATAAATTGTAGATACACATGAAATTCTTCAAAAACTAGATCGCAGTAGACGTTAGGTGATAATTATCCTCTGATGCAATTCTCCTATGATGATCACAATCCTTCTTTTCTTCCTCTTTTCCTCTCCTCTACTTGAAAAACTAGATCTATAAATAGGCTAGTGCCTTTACATTGAGGGTCCACTTCTAACTAACTTATAACTACTAATGAACTATTGCAACAAAACTTGGTAAAATAATATATAAAATATTCAAAGTGGTTATTCTTCTTCCCATTGCACTGATCTAGCCTTGCGTAGTATTGAGTGAGCTTGTGAAGCTGTCACGATGCTGCACAACTCACTTACCAAAACCCCTGCCAACAGTGCTTTCTATTGCAATTTGGACAATGAATAAGACTGTCAAACCAATGATAACTCTCAGCCAAGTATGATTATCCCAAAATGTTCTTTGGTATTTGGTATTTAAAATTATGATTGTTATTGTACACGTTTATGCAATTGTGTATTTTTTTGTTAACTAACCTATAGTGTTAAATTTTTTATGCATTTTATTGTCAACATATAGACTTTATTGCTTCGTCAACAATAAGTATTGCAAGTGCATCAACTGTGAACTACTACTACATTGACATAATGTATGCAAATCTGTAATAAAAGAAAAAGTAATCTAAAGAAGTGAGAAATGATATATTAATATATACAAATATCCAATCATATATAGTAGTAGTGAAAAATAGAAGATCGTTCCCAATGTCTATAAAAAATATGGCAACTCGTGCCCTATACAAAATATGGAAAATCATGCCCACCCTCAATCCTCCCAAAATATGGTCTCTCAATCCTCTTGCCCACCCTCGTAGCTCCCTGGTGCACCTCCAAAATCGATCTTCCTCTTCTTAGAGCTAGAGGAAGCTCGTTTCTTTTGGTAGCTTCGACCACCTCCCCTTGGGCTCTGAAATGATAACAATCACATGTCAACTCCTACATGCAATTATACATGTATAAAACAATTTAAAAATCAAAATTACATTTTCAAATCTTAAATAGCTCACCTTAGATGAGACTATAAGTGGTGAGCAGGATACCCTCCTCTGTGATCCAAGTCTCTCGGCAATGTCACCCTGTAACATTTAAATAGTAAGATAACACATACAATTTACTGCCTATGTTAATTTTCATTAATATTGCACGATATTTTCATAAACTATTCAATATCACCGTGAACAAAATAGGCTGGCCCTGGGGGATGGCAGGTGGAGCAATCGCTCGGTCCTCAAGGGTGGCAAGTGGAGCAGTCGGCTGGTCCTCGGGGGTGGTAGGTGGAGCAGTGGGCTGGAAAACCTGCTCTAATACTAGGGTGGATGGCAGAGCAGAGGATGTATCCATATCGACGTTCTCTACAAAACTGGGGGGCACGGTGAGAGAGAGTGTGGACTAGAGTGGGAAAAGTGGTGATGTATGGTGATAAACCCCAACTGGCTGTAGAATGGAACAAGACACCTTGGAAGAGGAAATGAGGGTGGTGGGGGAATATGGGGTAGGGGGATGAGGTCTTGGATGGGGTGGAGGGAGGGTTGAATGTAGATGGATGGTGTATCATGGTTAGAAGGGGGAGGGTGGAAACATGGGAAATTACAAGAGAGGGGGTGGATGGGTGGTGCAAGAGGGAGTGATCGAAGGTTATGACGAAGAAGGGGGAGTTGGATGGAAGTGTGGTGGTGGATGGGAGGAAAGGTATGGATGGAACGGGGTGGGTAGGGATGGAGGGAAAGAGACAGGTGTGCTAGGGGCTACACTTGGCATATATGGTGGGGAAAAGGCAATCATTTGAGAGATAATGAAACCGATGTGCCTATGTACTCGGACATGCATACATATTCATGGCCTCGTATATTAGTACATAAAGATATTAAAATGTATTTTTTTAATGTAATAAATAATAAATAAATAAATCTAAATTTATCAAAATTTTGAAATATTAAATGATTTAGCTATTTAGTTGTTTTTTCAACTTTTAGAATTACTTTCTAAGTGTATTAATAAGAAAAAGTAGAAAATTCTCACATGAGATATTTATTATTTTAAGTATATTTTATAATAACATTAATAAAATAAAATGATTTTTTTTAAATGTGATATAAAAAAATTAAATAGAAAAACAAATAATAATAAAAAAACCTAGGAAGTGCGTTTTTGATTTCCTAAGTGGCACCTAAAAGTGGAACCAACTTCCTGCGAGCGCCCGTATGGCATCTGCTTCATCTTGTATAGCAAATGGACTTGGTGATTACCTTCCTTATAGATAGTTATATTGGTGTTTTTGTATTGATTATTGATTATAGAACTCTGTTATAACGAAGGCAAGCAAAATAGAACTCGTTATAAACAGACAACAATAATAAATTTGTATTGCGAATATTTGACAAAAACTATTACAGTTCACTTTCAATGACACCCATCGCCACCATTGACCCTCAAAAACAAAAGAATCAATATTAAAAAATACATTAAACAATAATTAAAATTTTCTGCCGTTATAAACAGACAGCGATAATAAAATTGTTATCGCGAATATTTGACAAAAACTATTACATTTCAGTTTCAACCACACCGCTCACCACCATTGACCCTCAAAAACAAAAGAATCAATATCACTTTCAATCATGGTAGGAATTTGGAAAAAAGATTCACCTTTCATTTTTACATTCCAACCCTGCTTTCAATGACCTGCCCACCACCATTGACCAAGAAATTTAAGAAAATACGAACACAATTTCATGGCAAGAGGTTGCTGCTGTTTTAAGTAGGACAGTTTTCGCCATAGAACGAAACGAATCTCTATAATGATAGTACAAGTGTCTTTCCCATTTTTGACAATATAAGTGTATTGTCAAGAATGATTCTATGGACGTAATTCAAAATTCATAATTAATAATTTCAAAAAAATAAAAAATAGTTTAGTCTAACTATATTGTTGATATATTAACTTTTAAATCAACTATTAGGTTAACTTCAATGATTCTACAACTATTACTTTAACTTCTACTCTAATTACAGTTATATTGGATAACTATTAGCTTAACTATTAGATATAAGTATGAGCTTAACTCTAATGATTATACAACTATTAGCTTAACTTCAAGTGTAATCTCTTAAGGCATAGTCTAAGTACATTTGGCATAGTCTAAGTACATTTGACATCTAGGAGTCTAGCTAAAGTGCACTCCTGTAACAGTCCAACTCCTAATTCTTTCATTCTTAATTGACCTAAATCTTTCTCATCATCATAAAATACATTAAAAAAAATCATAAAATTAAATTTGTTTTAACAAATGAATACATAGCTAATAGCTTTTTCCTCTTTTCTTTAATTTATTTTCATTTAATTTTTTCAAATAATCTACTTTAACATTTATTTTTTTTAAATTTGTTTACTTATACATTATTATTATTATTATATTCTTTATTAATTTATATTTATATTTATAATTATTTTTTTTCTTAAAATGTTTATAAAAAATTATATAATATAATTTAATAATTATCTAAAATATAAAATTTAAATCATTTTCAAAAAACTCCTAAACTTTAAAAAAATAAGCATCACTAAAACAAGCAAAAAATTCTGTAAGCAAAAACATTTAGAAAATATTATAATTAATGCAATGATTCCATTTAACCATTTAACTAAGCTTATTTAAATCTTAATCAAGATTCATTACGTATAACAAGATAAGACTACCATGAAATGAATATGAAATGAGCACTTATTACACTCAAGTTAATCTTGTTAATCCACTCAATAAAACCCAAAATATAAAATACTACCACGGCCACAAATAAAGTAACCAATAAATACCAATAAACACAACAAACCACTTTATGAAAATAACTCACTAATAAACAAATAATAAAATATATAATAAAAAACTACTATGTTGATAGCAACACAAAATATATATAACAAAATACCATGCACTCTAAACAACTACCACATGCTAAACAAATGCTCATCGCCATTATACCATCCACTCTAAACAACTACCACGAGATAATAAAAAAATGCTCATCGTCATTATTTTCACCATTTCTTTTACAAGTTACGTCATTTCCTATGGCTTCAAAATCAAATTGTCATGACCATTAAATAATTTAAGTTTTCTCAAGATTTTAGTGGATAATCACCGATTTAAATTTTGTTTTCAATTTATTATTTTTAAATAAATTTAATAATTTTTTGAAAATCATAGATATAAGCTATTAAAGCCAAGAATAATATTTAAAAATATTCTATTAATTTTA
>LPNX010884020.1:191779-285651 GCA_001517045.1 Pseudotsuga menziesii | reverse complement strand
AGGTATAACTTGTTTTGCAGGTCTCTTGGAGTGAGAGGAGCAAGAAGAGGATTGAAGAGAAAGCTTGGAACAGCCTTCAGTTTATCAGGTGTGGACCTTTCTAATCTCTCATCTTGTTTATATATACTTGCTGAACATTGTGCATCTCTCTTTCAACCCCAGTACGTTGATGGCCTCTTAAACCCTAGCCATAGGACACTTTCCTTTACAACAATTATCATGATGACTATGACTATGATGAAGATGATTAGGATGATGATGATTATGATTATGATGATGAGGATGATGATGTTGATGATGATGATGATGACCATGACAATGATGATGGACAATGATAATGATGATGATGACGATGATGATGATGATGATGACGATGAATATGATGGTGATGATGAGGATGATGATGAGGATGATGACTATGATGATGATGATAAGGATGCAGATGATGAGGATGAGGATGATGACTATGATAATGATGATGATGATGATGCCAATGATGATGAACAATGATGGTGATGATTATGATGACGATGACGATGATGAGGAACAATGATGTTGAGGATGAGGATGAGGATGAGGATGATGACAATGATGAAAATGATGATGACTATGATGATGATGATGAGGGTTACTATGATGATGATGATTATGATGAAAGTTGATCCTGAGCTTAGTGCAGGAGCTCAGCCTCCTTTTAGAATGTATTTTTGGTATTGTTTCTGATATGATGGGAAATATAATTCATCTTGAATTAGTTATCCCTTGAGTTCCTCGTGGGATAAGTCATCTCAATTCATCTTGTTCTCTCTTTAGTCTTTTCTGATGTCCTAGGGGGTAAGATGTTGATTAGTTGAGATTTTGTTCTTGAATATAGTGAATTTATTATGTAAATGATGTCAAACTTATAAAAGTTTGTCTCTTACCAATCTCATTTTTATATAAACATATCCATAAAGTATAGTATCTTTGTTGATATGATTTATTTCAAAAATAAATATTTATTTATCTATATCTATAATATTTAAGTTTTACTTAACTCTCAAAAAATGCGAAACTTATCTTTCTCTTTAACTTTTTAAAAATATGTTAATCTCTTTTTCTATAACTTTAAAAAATTATTTGAATCTTAATTGATATTTCTTATTTAATGCAGAGTTTACCCGTAAAAGAAATCAATACGACCAAGAAAGTAGGGTTTTTACACAACAAGGTTTCCCTTATAAAAATTAATATGACCCTTTGAGAAAGGGTGTTTTCAAAGTAATGGGGGTGATTAAAATTCCAATACTGTATTGACCGTGACTCATGAGTTAATTTTAATACGACGGATGTTCATCGATGTCTGCAAATCTACGGTCCATATAATAGAACAGATCATCTGGTACCAGAAATATTTAAAAAAATGTGTGGCCATCAATGTAATGATTGTTTATATGTGTATTAAAGATTTCGATGGTTTTCAAGATTTAGTAATGAGATTTTGCCCATTTTTAAGATTTAGTAATAAATATTTATAGTAATCCATTTGATACTCCATACAGCATGGCCCCTCCAAGATCACATCTATAAAATTTGAAAGACGAAGGATTTTGTAAAGTCCACAGAGCCCGATGCTTTCTTTTTCCTAATAGTAGATGTCAATTTCAATTAGTCATGGAACTCGCATCCAGGATTTTGACATGTTAGCTCGTACAAGCACTCTTTTCATTTTTCTCAGTACATGATTGACGACTTATTAAAAGATCTTTATATATCCCATTATTTATATATAACAAGGAACCATTCCAAGTTTGATTCGAGGATGATGACAATGATGATGATTGGGATGATGACTATGATGATATGAGGATGACTATTATGACGATGATTATGATGATGATTACGACGATGATGACTATGATGATGATGACTATGATGATGATTATGATAGTGATGATGGTTAGTGTTGGAGGCCTCCCTTACCCTCCACTATCCATAGGTAAGGAGCCTAAGACCTCATAATGGCACCCATGGGCCTACGAATAAAGTAGTGGTGAAGACTATATTGTAAAAATAATCGTACATGTGTGAAAACCAATACATTGTTGAAGAATGTTAGTCATTAAATGGGATAAATGTTAGTGAGTAAATGTTGTAAATGTTAGGTAGAAGCATGTGTGTCTCTTTGCACATACACATTAGTATGCACAAACGTTCTTTTACACGTGTGTGTGCTCATAAATACGTGTGTGCACACCTATTACTAGTTAAAAAAATAGAGATCTGGATTCCTGGGTTGCTACAGATTTTCACGGGTTTTCTACAACTATTCGTGGATTTTGTGCTTTTGAACTTTGCAATTTGGTTCACACTCAATCATCAATTGGACACTCTTTGATCTATTGGATAGAATATCACTCTTGGAATCTAACAAACATATTCAGTGGTCTTGGAAGTTAGTGGATAGGTTCAAACTACAACGTTTCATTGCAATAAGAGATCATTTGAATAGGTATGGTGAATTGTAAATAATTGTTTTCATTCACAAGCTTTCAGATCATTTCATTGATGTATGTTTTATCATATTCCTACAACAATATCTATCTCATAGACAACAATTAATTTCACAAGAAGAATTCCCAACTTCACATCTAAACAAGTAACATATTCTCCATACAAGATGAAGTATGCAATCTTAACTAATTTACACTTGCACATGAATATATTTTGATTTCACACAATGATGGCATAGATGAAGTTATCTCTTGAGACTCTTCAATTTAAAAAAAAACCTTTGAAGCAATAATGGGAGAGGGTCAATATTGAATAGTTCAACAAGTTTTCTATATTTTCTATACAAGATGAAGTATGCAATGTAGGCCAATACTCATTTGCACATGAATATATTTCGATTTCCCACAAGGATGGCATAATGAGGTTCTCTATCGAGACTCTTCAACTTGTATAAAAACCTTGGAAGAAATCATGGGAGAGGTTCCATATTGAATAGTTCACCAACTTGTCCATGCTCTCCTGTTCATGCTAGATTTATCATAACATGCCTTTGAGCTTGATAGGGATGCCTCTACCCTAATGATTTATCCCTTTTTCGAGGGATTTGCAACCTTTTCATTGTTTAATTAGTCAATGTGTTCTCTTTATTTAACTTGTAAGACCTCCTCATTAGTTCACTCATCTTCTTGTGACCACCAATATTTTTTGAACACAAAAGAATTCATTATCCTATAGCTGTAATAATTGCAAACTTGAATCTCTTTACTTGACTCAAATAGAGTATAGAAATCAAACTTTAGTTTGAAGATAAAGAGTTGGCGTGCATCATGTTTCCTGTATAATAGAACTAATACCTTATTTGTTTCTTTTTATGCAGGGGTAGACCTCATATTTTTTATAAACAAACTTTTGGAGATGGGAAACTCATGTAACATAGTAAGAAAAACTAGAAGGAATATGCCCATTGAAGAGGAAAACGAGCTAAGAGAAAAGGCCAGGTTGGAAATGGAGAGAGTGAGACATGGTACAGATATTTCCACTGATACTGTGAGTGATCCTAATAGAGTTGATGACATAACAACCTCTACTTCAGAACCACGGGTGAAGCGGTTACGTCCAACATAATCAACTCAAATTCCAACATTAACACAGTCTCCAACCAACAATCCATCAATGAGCCATGTTGAATCTCTTGAAGACATAGGTATATTGAGAGATGATGAGTATCAAGCATTGGACCTAGGAGAAATGATTAATTTTCAATCTCTCCAAGAAGACCACAACCATGTCGAGCACACTGCCAATATGGACCAACATGTGAATGAAGCACCACAACAAAGAAGCCCTGGGATTCATAGCTCATGTCCACCTTCCCTACCTCGACCATCTAGTGCAAGGAAAAGGACTCTTAGACATATCCATCTGGATGAAATTTTTCTGTCGAGCCTTGAAGGTAGGTTTCCCAAACGCACTATCGATTGGAAATGTAGCAAATTAATGAAGGAATATTTTGAATCCAAAGGCGATTCAGGTAAATGTCAATTAATACGATGTTTGTTAAATTAAAATTGTTTAGTTGTTGTGAGGAGAATTACAAGTATACAGATGGTTAGAATTTCAGAGGCTAACAATCATATTGTTAGAAATATCCAATCTGCTTTTAATGTGATTGGGAAGACGTCTCGTAGTAAAGATCTTTGTGCAGCTCATCGTGTGTTATCAGAATCAGTTGTAAGCAAGTCTACTCGAGAACGTCGCCTCCTTTCACACACTTCTCACATACTTAAATTAAGAAATAAAATATGTTAAGAATTACTTTGCTATAAGAGAAAATATTCAGACTCCAAGTGGAAAATATTGTTTGGCTTTTGTGGGCAGGTTTCCTCGTCGAGAGATGAAGCTAATTGATGTTGTTAAGGACTTAGTACAAACATTCTAGCATGATCATACCATACCTTCATCTAACCAAAGAGATGTGTTAAAGTGAAGAAAAGGTTCTATTGAACATGAACCCCACATCAAACACTTGCTTGACACGACACAGACTGAACTCTATGAGATATTCATGAATGAACACACACAATTGAACTTAAGACAAAGGTCCGTTGAGAAATGTAAACCATGGTACGTTCGTATATGCATTGATAGAAACACATGTTGTTGTAGATACAATGTAGAATATAAATATTTTTATGACATGTATAAACATATATTTTTTGATTTGCATACTTACCTTGAGCAGGACTACAATGAATCCATAATACCACCGAATGCGTCAAGATATTTTATCATCAGCACTATGTGTCCAAGGCATGAAGGGAAAAAATACTATGGAAAATAACGTCTATATGGTAATTGTTCCAGGTGCAGTGGGTTTTCTCTTTTGAACTACTACATTCATGGAAGTGATGAGCATCAATTTGGAAATATGAGCGTGGAGATGCAGAGCTTCAAGTACGTAACCTATCAATCATATAGTGCAAAGGAAAAAAAGATTGCATTGGTGAAGACACATGCACAAATTATTATTGCATGCTCTTCCTCTTACATGTTAAGTTTCTACATATACATTCTTTAAAGGTCACATTCTAATACGACCCTTGTTTTCATGGAAACTAGTATGGGTGTATGATTTTTTTATGGATTTTTACAAGAAAACCGAGCACTATGTTCAACATGTGCTTGTGGAGCACTGGCAGGATGAGAAATATAGAAAATGCAGTGACAAATTCCCCATTGGGACCATTTTTTCAATTATGGATTTTGAAAAAAACCACACCTTTCAGCCACAAAATGAAATTCAGAGTCGATACTACCATTCTGACCAAGTCAACATCATAGTACATATTACGTATAGGCATGGACCTGAGAGCAACATTAACAACAGGATAATATAGAAGGAGACAAACTTTTACATAAGTGATGACAGATGCCATGATCTGCATTATGTGCAACATTGTTTTCGAATTTTCTATGATTAGCTAAAGGAGGGAGATATAGAGATGGATCAACATTAGATATGGTTAGATGGTTGTCCGGGCCAGTTCAAAAATTCTTGAGTATTCCAATGGATGAGTATGTTACATAAGAATTACAATGTTTTTTTATATATAGAACTACATTGATACTAGGCACGACAAAGGTGAGCATGGCAGGGTTGGTGCATGCATCAAGACCTCACTATGAAGGGAGGAGATGAGGTTTAACAGAAACCGCCATATCAAAGATGAAGAATCCATAGTTCAATGGTGCTCTACAAAAACATTAGACCGAACTAAAGTGCAACATACATCAACATGCCAAAGGATGTCCAGTCAGGAATTTTTGGCATGTGGTTGACATAGATCGATCTTGTTCCGATAGTTGCAGAATAGTACACGGAGCATGTGGATTTCATTTGGTTAGAAGATCAAACAACCTCTATTTGAAATATGGACGTGGAAAACTTCTTACTTTTTCATCCCTTGTAGCAATGGTGAATGGGATGAATGTGAATCCATGGATTGGGCTAATGATTGGGATCGTGTGTCACTTGTAGTAGACCCACCTCTGGTCATTTAAACAACCCACTTAGAGGAGGGTCAGTTAGCAATTTTGGCATACTGCAACCGTATCTTAGATCTTGTACAACCAGGACACATATATGCAGTTGTTGCCTCGAAAGGAAATGAATGGGGCATGTATTATTGGTTGGCACGATGCATTCGAGGTAGGAAATTCCTAGACAGATCATTGATTGATGATGGGGGCAATGAATTTCCTATTGAATCGATGGTGGTTGATGATGAATATCTTACACTAGATGGGAAATCAAGAAGAACTAGTGGGCATGTATTCGTGGATTACAAACCAGGTTCTATGGTCTATCACTTCAAAAACTTGATTGTTGGCACAAACATCCATCTACAGACAATGTCAAACAAGAACTCAACCAAGGTACATTAATTCTTTCCTCATTCATAGAATGAGATATTGATGGAGGAAATTAGCAACAAAGAGGATCCAAATGGATATATTGAATGAGATTGGGTAATTGCACTTACACTCCACTTGGGAGAAACCCTAGTTTGAATAATATTTCCTAGAGGCATTCCTAGACTGTCAAGAGTTGGGGGGAGGCCACCTTGGCCATAATCTTGTGCCACGATCCCAACGGAACCGATGGTTCATCCATCGGATCGTCGATCAGCGTTCTATGGAGAGTCGCAGTAGGCCTGTAAAATCCATTCAGGGATGCCTGGGACAATTCAAGGTCAGGGTCCAAAAACCAAATCGGGTAGCGATTTCCAAATCCGTCAACACCTACAGGTGTGTTTGGGCATGGCCTCCATGGGCATGCCACTACCGGTCGATCGACACAGGGTTTTGCAGGGCCCGTGCACCGTTGCCAGGGTTGAATGTACACCAATGGGGTGAAACCCTAGTTTTCAAAATATGGCATGGTGGCATGCCTAGGCCAAGCAGAGTCAGGTAGGAGGCCACCCTTGCCATAATCCTATGCCATGATCCCAACGAAAATAATGGTTCATCCATCAGATCGTTGGTCAACGTGCTATGGCGAGTTGCAGTAGGCTTGCAAAATTTGTTCAGGGATGCCTGACCAATTCAATGTTGGGGTCCAAAAACCAAACCAAGAGGCAATTTTCAATTCCATTGGCTCCTGCATGAAGTGTTCAAAATTGAACCCTTCACAACCCTTCCAAAGGGTTCTATGCCTTCCCTGAAGTGTAAAGTTAAAATTTCCCTTCAAAAAAATTTTAAAATCTGAATTTTACCCTTTTGACCAAGAGGGGCATAATTTATATCAAGATTTCAAAAGAAGGGAAAAATTTGAAATTACCCATCCATATAAATTTTTCAATATGTTAAAATTCCTATTCTATCAAGTTCAACTCATCATTCAAAATATTGGAAACATGATAAATTATAATCACTCACTCACTCATTTCATGCACTCACTGCTTAGTTATGCAAGATGGCCAGAAATCATTAATGACTACGAGGCACTAGCCATCGAGATGTGACTCTGACTACCAAGTCACTTGGGGCTGCAATCTAATGTGTGACGAAGTGTCAAAAACTATGACTATAACAAAAAAGAACAACTACTAGTATACCACTAGGCCTGAAATGAGATCAAAACTTTGTGCCTACTATCTATGTGAACCTTGAAACCAATGTCCTCTCTTTTTCGTCAAAATGAAATAAAAAAGGGCTATTTGATACGTCCTCCCCTACAATAATTCATTTCTTGCATGAATATCATGGACTCATGACAACTATAAGCAAATGCAAATAATGGCATGTAGCTAAGATAAAAAATTGTAGAGAGGTCGATTTATTCATTGCTATACAGAGGTGTCATTGGGCACTCGATATGGAGAAATAATGGTTATTAATGAAATGAAAAAAACAATTGTTGGCTAAAGGATAGTCTTCAATTTGATGGGTGGCATGATCATGATGTAATCTCCCTCCATCATTCCAAACATTTGTGGTTTCTCACTACATTTGTCCTCAGCGCCACCAAAATACATGTAAAAATTACTTGTGTTTACATCCTCTTCTCTTTAAATCCTCATCTCATAGTCATAAATAAGGATTATCCTGCATGCAGATCATCACCTTATAATACGAATTGGAGCAAAGAATAACATACAAATATAAGTAAGTCTTATATTAAATTTACCATATAAATCTTTAATTAACACTATCAACTGAGATTTGACATGTTGGATTGTTGTGATCTTCTTATCACTCCTTACCAATGTGATTCAATGCATTCTTTGAAGGTGAAGTCGATAATTTTAGGTCTTCTTCCTCATTATCATGCCTTTTGGTAAGACAATAAATAGGGTAGTGGCCTGCATTAGCATTGAAAATGATTTCGACATAGAGGTTATACACATTATTTGTTTTCATTAAATAACTTAAATTCCTAGCCATGACTGTTGATTGAGTGAATCCTGGACTGGTATGAAACAAAACAAATTTTAGAGCCTCGATCCCTTAATTATTCACACCTAGAACTTCTAAAATCTAGCCATTAATAAACTTATTTTCGTATTTTGGTTCAATCTAAAAGGAAGACGGTTGAGACTCATACATGTAGTGAGTTTCAATTGACTTAGGCTGGATTCCATTTCCCTTTCATTCCATACATGTATGCTTTCACGAAAAGTATTGAACAAAAAAATTCGATGCCCATACCTTGGTTATGCCAGATTTGCTAACTTGCTTGGTATGCATGAATTTCTTTTTTAATTGTTTTTTAGTTGTGTATTATTTTTTCTTAGGTTCCCAATCATTATCATTCTTACAACTCTCAAACATGGAACCCATTTTCATGTTACTTTGAACTCGACATAACTCGGAAACCAGAGGACAGATCAACGAGCCATCGACTCCATTGGTCTCTTGGAATGCCATTACCTCTAGTGGGCCCTCTTTGCCACGTTTGCATGGCCAAGTGAGTTCATTGTGCATTGGTTTCATAAACTAGGGTTTTTCTCAGTGTCCTTCAATGCAACTCTCGCATTGCTGGATCAACTCTGCAAAAACCTCCACCATGCCAGTATTGGTAGTGTTCCAATATCGGCATTTCCCACACATGCTTTTTGGAGCCAAAGACATGCAATCTTTCTTCTTCGTTTGGTTTTACGCTCTCGGACCGAGAGTCACCAAGTGTCCCTAAACGACATTTTCATGAAAATTTAAACTAGACATAACTTGAAAACCGAAGGTTAAATCGACAATCCATCGACCCTGTTGGTCTCCTAGCATGCCATTACCTCTAGTGGGCCCTCTCCACTATGTTTGCATGGACGAGTGAGTTCATTGTGCATCGGTTTCTTAAACTAGGGTTTTTTTTTCGGTTTCCTTCAATGAAACTCTCGCATTGGTGGGTCAATTCTACAAGCCCTCCACCGTGCTAGCATTGGTAGTATTCCCATATCAAAATCTCCCATGCACACTTTTTAGAGCCAGAAACATGCAATCTTGCTGCTCCATTTGGTTTTTCGCTCTTAGCCCGAGAGTCACCAAGTGTCCCTGAATGACATTTTCATGTGACTTTCAACTTGACATAACTCGAAAGCCAGAGGTTGTATCGATGAGCCGTCGACTCCATTGGTTTCCTAGAATCCCATTACCTCTAGTGGGACCTCTTTTCCACGTTTTCATGGCCCAGTGAGTTCATTGTTTATCGGTTTTGTAAACTAGGGTTTTTCTTAGTTTCCTTCAATGCAACTCTTGCATTGGTGGGTCAACTCTGCAAAACCATCCACTGTGCTAGTCTTGGTAGTGTTCCCATATCATTTTTTCCCATACACACTTGTTGAAGCCAATGGCATGCAATCATGCTGCTTTGTTTGGTTTTTCGCTCCCAGACCAAGAGTCACCAAGTGTCCCTGAACGACATTTTCATGCGAATTTCAACTCAACAGAAATCAACAACTGGAGGTTGGATTGATGAACTGTCAAATATGTTGGTCTTTTTGAATGCCATTACCTCTAGGGTGACCTCTCCTCCATGTTTTCATGTCCCAGTGAGTTCATTGTGCATCAGTTTCGTAAACTAGGATTTTTCTTAGTTTCCTTCAATGCAACTCTCGCATTGGTGGGTCAACTCTGCAAAACCCTCCACCATGCTAGTCTCGGTAGTGTTCCCATATAGACATTACCCATACACACTTGTCAGAGCCAACGCCCTGCAATCTCGCTGCTGCATTTGGTTTTTCGCTCCTGGACTGAGAGTCACCAAGTGTCCCTAAATGACATTTTCATGCAACTTTCAACTCGACATAACTCGCCAACCAAAGGTTGTATCAACAAACCGTCAACTCCATTGGTCTCCTGTCATGCCATTACCTAGTACACAATAGACCATATACCTAAAATCTATGTACCTACAGTACAACAAAGAAACTATAGTTTCATGAATTGCAAGTAGAAACACATAATTGTATGAATTAGAAGTAAAACTCATACATGAATTACAAGTATATATCCAATTAGGGTTTCATGGATTGAAAGAAATTGCTATACATAGAGATGCTTTGTTATTTTAGTTTCTCTTATGTATAACCACTTAGACCATATACCTAAGATACAAGATAAAATAACAAAAAAACTAGGGTTTCATGAATTACAAACCATAAACCTAAAAACTAGGGTTTATAAATTTACACATATAACTACAAACTAGGGTTTTATAAAGTAGAAATTCACATACATAGAGATAATGTGCTATGTTAGTCTCACTTATGTAGAAATAATTAAACCACCGCCCTAAGCTACATGCAGAAATAGAAAAAAAACTAGGGTTTCATGAACTACAAACCACAAACCTAAAAAATAAGGATTACAAATACCTAGACCATATACCTAATCTATAAGAACAAATATCAAGAAAGATAGGGTTTTTTGTACTAGAAACCACAAACTTAAAAGCTAGAGTTCACATATTTAGACATAGAACTACAAAATAGGGTTTATGAACTCATTATATTTATATCATTATATTTGTTAGTCTTACTTAAATAGAAACTAATAGACCATATACCTAGAAGATATATACTTGCACTACTAGATAGCTAGAGTTTCATGAACTACATTGGATATAATTTTCCTTTCAATTATGCATGTGGTTGAAGCATGTTAGTGGTGTTGATGGGACGTTATCATCATATCGTATAAATTCAACCTCTTTTGCAACAGACATGTATTGACATAAACCCCAATCAATCCACTTTTCATGAAGATAGGACTGTCAAACTAAGAATGATTTCCAGCCAAGTCAAAATGATTATGATAGTCCAAAACACTAATTTCCAGCTTGCCAAAATGAGTGTACAATCCCAAATGAAAGTACTAATGATAAACAAGAGGTGAAATGGCACTTTGAATTAGTGAAAGGTACTGTCAAAAGAAAATTATTTCTAGCCAAACATTTAGCATTATGACAGTCCTATATTTCACTTTTTAGCTTTTCAAGACAAAGGTACAATCTTTTAAGTAAACATCAATGATAAATAATTTTATAAGTGCCAAGTTTCCAATCCAATGGGACTCTTTAACCAAATAAAATTTCTAGTTAAGTAAAATGTCTTATGACAGTCCAAGATGTAATTTCAGTCAAGTAGGAATGATAGCAAGTATATTCACTTTGATTTTGATGACATAATGACTTGCAAGCAATTCAAGGCAATTTTTCTTGTATTTTTCCAAGTTATGGATGTTTATATACAACTGTCCAATTTGTTTAACTATGGCTGGGAATGACTATTTAGATACAGTCCCTTTATGGTGTCTTTGTGCCACTTTAAATTGGGTTTTGGACAAATTTGAGGTGAGGAGTTAGTGAGTGGGCAATATAGGAAGGAAAGGAAGTGACCTTAGGCTAGGATAGGTGGGTAAGAAGGCTATTAGGGCTGCCCTAAATAGGATATTAAAGTCAAGAATTAGGCAAGCCAAGAGGAATTTAAAGGACAAAAGAGTGACGCAGTTAGCCTTGCGTAAGGGTCTTAGAATGCTAAGGGGTTAGGGATATGGCTAATGGATTAGTTAGGGTAGCTTAGTATGAGTTAGTGGTGTTCTAGGGCTGTCCAAAATGGATATTACAGTCAGAGATATAGGGAGAGATGTGGGGATCTAAGTAATGTGGAAATGAAAGGAATAAGCCTTTCTTTAGAGAGAGGGAAAGGTAGGAGCCTAGGTTAATGCTTTTAGCAAGGGTTATGCTAGAATAGAATGGTTTAGGTGTGTCTTATGTCTTCCTAATAGGTAGTATTACAGTCTAGTTTTATAGACAGTCCTATGGTTAGTAAATGTTAGCAAATGGAGTAGAAGGCCTATTACTATGGACAAGGTAAGTCGAAAACGCATGTAATAAATTTTTAGCTTCTTTTCACTATGATGCTTGCATGGTAACTATGGTCTAAATATAGGTTTGATACTCTCTATGCATTAATTTCCCATCCTTTCCTTCATTCCTTCATCTATTGCATGTTAATTTATTCTTATCAACTCTAGGCATAACTCTCATGATTTTTAAATGTATGAGTTGTGGAAGATGAGCTATGTTTTACTTATTTCACTATGGTTTATAAAAGGAGTGCTCATGAAGCTCCAACCCTAGCTTATGTGAAGTAATCCATGCTTAAGCTTTGAATTATTTCATTTGATTAGTCTATAAAGAATATGTGACATATGACTACAATCCTAGGCATGTTGATATACAAACAAAAATGTACTTTATAAGAGGCCACAAGAGATGGTTAGGTAGAGTTGGTCTTAGGGTTTCCCTCCTAGGTTTAGGGTTTCATCATTGATTCTAAACCCTTGGTTATGCATGCTAATCCAAAAACGCCATTTGAGCTAGGGTTTCCTCATTGATTATAAAGCCTAGGTTATGCATGCTAACCTTTAAACTTTAGTTAGGGTTATGGTTTCCTCGTTGATTCTAAACCCTAGGTTATGCATGCTAACCATTCAATCGTTAAAATTGCAACAAGTACAATAGATCATTAAAATTGCAAGTGCTAAACACTAGCATAACAAATATGTATGTATTCAATGAGAGTAAGCAACTCCAACTCCATCTTCAAATGATATGAATTGTCAAATTTATCAAAATCAATGTTTTCTAAGTAGATGTAACAAATGCAAGCCAACAACAGTCATGTTCAATATGATTCTCACCTCATCAATACTATGAAATTTCCTGTCAATCAAATGGTAAGAGAATATCATTCCAATATAAATTTCTAGCTTGCAAAATGAGACAATAATTACTACGTATATACCAAAGGCAAATAAGTGCTTGTTGGTGAAACCCACCAACAAAGCCCCGTTGATAGGGGTTCTCACTTTGTCAATGTCCAACTAGTGCAATCTCCCTGAGCACCGTCCCAGACAGGGTTTACCCTACCTAGAAATGTCCACAGAGCGGATGAAGTGTCACCCGAGATGTTCAAGGGAGAGTTGTCGGAACCGAGTTTCCAGCAGTGGGAAAGGAGGATATGGGGATTTGACAGGGAGACACCATAATGGCTATATAAGATCCTTGTCATCGATGTTAAGTCATGTCCACAACTTGCAAAGTGCATCCATAGCTTATGCAGACATTATTGATTCAATTCCATAGCATCATACAAGTGTCACAATAAATACCACAACATTGTTTATAAAACATATCATCTCATAGTGCAACAAAACATAACATAATTGAAGACAGATCGCATCAATATAGCAGAAAGAGATTAAATCACAGCAACATCGTAAGAAAACATGGTCGCAACATCATAACATATTCACGAGCAGATTAGATCGCAGCAGTGATAACAGACAAGATTTGTGCAACAACTGTCATATCATATTAATCTTATGCAAAGGATCCAAATTACACAATTCTTCTCCAAAACCGGAGACTGCATACATTAAAAAAACCCAGATAAATCACAGATACACATGAAATTGTTCAAAAACCAGATTGCACTAGACCTTACGCGGTAATTACCCTTTGATGCACATTCTCCTATGATGATCATAATCCTTCTTTTCTTCCTCTTTTCCTCTCCTCTACTTGCAAAACTAGACCTATAGATAGGCTTGCACCTTTACATTGAGGGTCCACTTCTAACTAACTTATAATCGCTAATGACCTATTGCAACAAACTTTGTCAAATAATATATAAACTATTCAAAGTGGTTATTCTTTCGCCCATCGCGTTGATCTGTCCTTGCATGATACCACGTGAGCTTGCGAAGCTGCTGCGATGCTGCGCAACTCACTTACCAAAACCCCTTCCAAAAGTGCTTTCTATTGCAATTTGGAAAATGAATAAAACCGTCAAACCAATGATAACTCTCAGCCAAGTATGATTGTCCCAAAATGTTATTTGGTATTTGGTATTTAAAATTATCATTGTTATTGTACACATTTATTCAATTGTGTATTTTTTTGTTAACTAACCTACAGTGTTAAAGTTTTTATGCATTTTATTGTCAACATACAGACTTTATTGTTTCATCAACAATAAGTATTGCAAGTGCATCAACTGTAAACTGCTACTGCAATGACATAATGCATGCATATATGTAATAAAAGAAAAAGTAATATAAAGAAGTGTGAAATGATATATTAATACATACAAATATCCAATCATATATAGTAGTAGTGAAAAATGGAACATCGTTTCCAGTGTCTATACAAAATATGGAAAATCGTGCCAAAATGCCACATCATGGCTACTGTACATAAAAGGGTCTCCCAATCCTCCTGCCCACCGTCAGAGCTTCCCGGTGCACCTCCAAAATTGATCTTCCTCTTCTTCGAGCTAGAGGAAGCTCATTTATTCTGGTGGATTCGACCACCTCCCCTTGGGCTTTGAAATGATAACAATCAAATGTCAACTCCTACATGCAATTATACTAGTATAAAAGGATTTAAAAATCAAAATTACTTTTTCAAATCTTAAATAGCTCACCTTAGATGAGACTATAAGTGGTGAGGGGGCTACCCTCCTCTGTGATCCAAGTCTCTCGGCAATGCCAGCATGTAACATTTAAACAGTAAGATAACTCATACATTTTACTTCATATGTTAAGTTTCGTTAATATTGCATGATATTTTCATAAACTATTCAATCCCACCGTGAACACAATAGGATAGCCCTAGGGGATGCTAGGTGGAGCAATTCGCTGGTTTTTAGGGGTGGTAGCTGGAGTAGTTGGTTGTTCCCCGGGGTGGCAAGTGGAGTAGTGGGATGGAAAACTTGCTCTGATACTCGAGTGGATGACATAGTGGAGGATTTAGCCATATCGACGTTCTCTAAAAAACTAGGGAGCACGGTGAGAGAGGGCGTGGACTGGAGTGGGAAAAGTGGTGATGTATGGGGATAAACCCCAACTGGCTGTAGAATGGAACAAGCCACCCTGGAAGAGGAAATGACGGTGGTGGGGGAATATGGTGGAGGGGGATGAGGTCTTGGATGGGGTGGAGGGAGGGTTGAATGTGGATGGACGGTGTCTCGTGGTTAGAAGGGGGAGGGTGGAAACATGGGAAATTGCAAGGGAGGGGGTGGATGGGTGGGGTGTGAGGGAGTGATCGAAGGTTATGACAAAGAAGGGGGAGCTGGATGGAAGTGTGGTGGTGGATGGGAGGAAAGGTATGGATGGAACAGGGTGGGTAGGGATGGAGGGAAAGAGAGAGGTGTTCCAGGGGCTACACCTGGATTATATGGTGGGGAAAAGGCAGTCGATTGAGAGATAGTCACACCGACGTGCCTATGTACTTGGACATGCATACATATTCATGGCCTCATATATTAGTACATAAAAAATATAACTATACAAAGCTAAGACATCAAAACTGAAATTAAATTTATACTTTAATACACGATACCTACTCATGAGGGGATCTGCTGATCCCCGATGGGGATGGCTGGTCACTCACTCCTACAGACACCTATGAAAAAAAAATACTTAGATTCAATTACTAAATATTAACTACAGTGGATGACAAGATTAACTACTAACATTAAATTTAATTACTGAAAGAAAACTACCTGTGTGTATGGTGTCGCAATGACCTTTGCAGCTGCCATGGCTCCATCTAGGTTGAAGGAACCAATGTCCTCCCACCCGGGTGTTGGAGATTCAGCACTGAATAGTTGTACATTAAAACAAATCAATTCATAAACATCTGATTCTAGGTCAAGTTTATTAGAGATCATGATATAGCATAATGTATAATCAATACTTGAACATTAATAAAACAATAACTAACCTGGTGTAGGTAGCTCTCTGTGGCATGATCCTACATGGGAACATGGCATGGATTCCCACAACAAGAACAATGATGTGGCACTGGTACAGGCTTTTTATATTCTCTATAGATATACCAGTGCCATAATTTTCTCTCATTCGAGCCCTATATTGCGTCAAATTGGTTATCTCACCGTGGGAAATGTTAATGGAATCTATTATGTTTTGTCATGATGAGGTGAGGGAAACTCGAGAGGGTTCCCTAGTGTTATTTATCTCATCACTCAGTATTCTTAATTGGTTTAAATCCCCGTGTAATTCATATTCATGATTTTATTAATTTAATTCGGGGTTTATTGGGTCCTATGATTGGTTTTTTTCACCCCTTTCTTGGGATGGTTCATTGGTATTTGTCATTATGTTTAGGTAATTTGTATCTGCAATATAAAATTATTTCCATTTCAATTCATTTGCAATATTTTTTAATTTTGTATTTTATTTGAAAAACAAAAAAAAACATTAAAAAAAACAAAAAAATGCAAATACTACTCCATCTACCTTACTCCAATGCCATGGGTGTCGTTTTAGGCTGCTTGGACACTTCCTTTGGGCTTCGTGGGTGTTTTTTTCGCATATTGGGACGTTGTTTACGGTGGCTTGCATGCTCATGGGTCGACTGTGAATTAAAAAAACTATTCACTTTTTTTTAAACATAGGGACACATGCACGTCTGTGTATGCGAATGCGCAAAACACGCACGCACGTCCACATACATGTGCGTGCGCATACATGTGAGCATTCCATTGGGGGCATATGTGCTCTCCTATTGTCCACTATGGAAATCTGGCATGGAGGTTCACCACTGTCGAAGCAAGAGCGCATGTGCAAATCCAAGGGTGCGTGCACGTTTGTGTTTTTTTCCGCTCGCGCGCTCCCATTGCATCATAATTGGGTATTGACTTCTTGTAGGCGCCCATGTAGACTCATTTGTAATCTCTTGGTTTGATTATAAATTTTTCCTTTCAAAGGAAGGTAGTTCTATTCCAAATCTAATTTTGCCGTGGTTGTTTGGGAAAATAACTTTGTATTTCAATCTCGTTTTCTTAGTCACCATATGTGGAAATTTTGACTCTAGAAAAAGTTATACTTTCACCTTCAAACCCTCCTTGCTATGAATAATTAGTTATATCTCATTTTGACTGATAGGATCATATCTTATTTAATAATTGGAAAGTGTGTAGTTGTGATATCTCCATATATATGTCCCTCCTCTAAACTAAATAGCACAATATTGAATTATTATAGATCTTAATGTAAATGTAGAGATAAATTAAATTTATTGAAATACATGCATTGTAGAGTTGTAAAACAACATAGAGTGATCCCACCACTCTTGAAAATTAATATCCATAAGTCCTAGAAAGGAGGTCCACACCATTTCAAAGAAAGTGGATTGTCATGTGACCTAACATTGGTGACTGTAAAGAAGGATAGGCGAATGGTATAATATACCTAAGGGAGAGAGACATATATAGTAAAGAGTTCTCGGTTATTTAAGAAATGGGAAGTAACCACAAATTGGTTAAATCAGTGAACAAGCTAGTGGGATCTAGATCAACAAATATTGTAGGTATACAAACGATTTTGGGAGAGAGCACCCACCTTATGCCATTGATATATCATATCTTAGAGACCCTTTTGAACTACAGCCACTCATTGAACAATAAAATTATTTTTCCTTGTATAATCAAATAATTTAAAGGACTTGCAACAATACATGGTTGATCTGAAAAACATTGGATATATTCGAACAACGTTTTAAAGATTTTTTCCATGACTTTAGTAAGTAAGAGTCAACATATGCATGTTGTTGTTACAACTTGACTCTTGATTGAAAAAACATTGTGAACTTCAATGTAAGCTAATAAAATGGATTTTTGTGCTTCATTTCATCCAAAACATAAAGAAAGAAAGTGGAGAACAATAAAATATACATGTGTTTGTGCAAACTCTAGCATTAAAGCACTTATGAATAATCTTGAAGGTAAGAGGGGTTGTTGGGAAAAGTAGCGATTAAAAAATATATTGCTCTTGAAAAATGGAAATCCCCATGTATGTCATTCAATTATTTAGAAGGAATTATTCAATGCCTTTCCATTATTAGGAAAATGGATGGTTTCGAAAGTTAGTAGGTGTCAAAGGATGAGAGTAGAAGGTGATCCTTGGATGGGGTGCATGGGGATTATACACTCTTTTAAGTAATAAAATCAATGACAATAAGAAAGCATACATACTATATATAAATGGTTCCTAATGAAAAATCAACTACAATATGGAATCAAAAGTGGAAGGAAAATGTTCAATTGGGTGTCCAAAGAGAGCTAACAAAAGAAGCGAAGATCGAGGAATCTTGAGAACAATGTAGATGGAACACAAGATGTAGATGAAATTTTATGGTCTAAAAGAATCTAGAATGTGTTATACAATGAAATCAGGGTACAAAGCAATCATAAAAGAGAGAAGAAAGTAAGACATTGTAATGCTGGAAACCTATAGGAAAACTTAAACGTCCACTTAATCACATATCTTCTTATGGTTTGCCTTGTCTAATAATGTTCTTGACTTATGAAAACTATAAGAATATGTAGAACAACAAACAAAATGAGGTGTCCTAAAAGAGGGAGAATGAATCTATATACCGACAGTGTATGATATGAAAGAGGAAAGGTGAATATATAGATTACCTATTTATGCATTGTTTACTTTCAAAAGAGACATGGAAGGAGGCATTGAAAATACCTCATGGTAAAACCAAATTGAAGGGACATGTTGTAGAAGGATTCTTCAATAAAATATCTTAGAATTCATCCTTGCATTATGATATGGACGATTTGGTTGGCTACAAAGGAAAATATTTTTTAAAAGACGAAATCATTCCAATACAAATCAATCGGATCATATATAGCTATCGAGGAATTTAACAACCTTAGAAAGGCTTGGGGTTATTCTAGAAAAAAGTGGAGTGTGAGGATTAATATTTACAAGGGAAGAGTACCATATTTGTTTTACTAAATGGGAGAGTGATGTAAAAATCATAGTGTATTATGTACACTTTGGTTATTGCTGAAAAGAGATGGAAATATGTTTAAACATCACATAAGTAATAGGAGACTCTAAGTTCATTGTGGAGTAGATAAAATTGATTCTTTAACTCCTTAAAAATTCCCTTGTCTAGATTCATCCAGATAAACTTAACTCCATTTCCTTGTAACATGCATATAGGTCTAGTAATTCTTGAGAACCCCGGTACGACCCTTCATCTTGGAACCTATTATTCCCACATCTTCCAATAGGTAGGGGCCTGGAAAAACTTACGCCATCCCCAATGGTCCCACCTACCATTATAGTTAGTAGGACATCGGGTTCCATCCCCAACATGACTTATTGATCCATCCAAATTAAATGCAAGAGTTTCAACAATGAAGATAGTTGAGAGGAGCCATAGTATTCTCAAAGATAGATATGAGATCTGGATATCACCAAGTCAGAATCAAGAATGGAGACATTAGTAAGACAACATTTAGAACCATGCTAGAGAAGTAAAGGAATGGGATAAAATGAGCCTTCCCAGAAAGAGAAACCACCCTTATTAAATTCATAAAGTTGTCAACAAGCTTTCTTAGGAGCAAAGAAAATTCATCAGGTTGTATAAACTATAAGTTGAATAATCTAATACATGTCCTTCTCATGGATAGGATTAAATATGGGAGACGTCATTTCATTTTTTTCACCTTCCTACATGTCTATAGGGAGTTCAATGAAAACGTCACCCTAATGGGGATCTTAAAAAAATATGGACATAACTTTCCAACCATGACCCATTTTATCCATGTTTAATCTCACTACTACACAATTTATGAAGAAAGGGAGGAAAATAAAACAAAAAATAATTTTAATTTTCTATTTGATGTTATTGTAAAAGTAAAATATAGATGATTTTTTTTATATATAAATTTTTGATAAAGACACCTGGTAGATGAGAAAAACTCTTAGTTCTCACTCAAGTTGAAGCATACTCACAATATTATTTTGAGAGTACCAATATGAAATTTACATATGTATATTTGATTTCTCTATGAAATATTATGATGGTTCCTATGTGATCTCCATTTCTCTCATTCTTTAGCTATGTTTTTCACTTAATCTTTAATGACCTATTTTGAAAATGATTAAAAAACACATTCAAGTTAACCTTTATTTTAAGATTATAAACTTCTAACAAAAATTAGTGATTTCTAAATCAACTCCCTTCAACACTTTTGTTCCATTCATTCAAATGTACAACAACTATGTTGATCTAAATTCCAATAGGTTATCATCAGTAACATATTACAACATTGATATCCTACTACCTCGCTAAAACAACTCCTACTAGCACACAAGAAGACCATCCACCAATAGTTTTGAGCTTGGGACTATAAAAGACCAAAGGAGAATGGTTTTTTTTATCCAACTATATGTTGAAGCCCTCCTCGACTTTACCCTTAGCCATTGAGAATCTATAAGACCTTTTAAAACAAGACTTTGTGATAACCTATTTTAACTTAAGTAATGAAATACCCTACCTTAATTTTAACTATAAAAGACCATAATTTTTTTTTAATATGATTATGAAAAGTATAAATCACAAAACTTATTATATATTTTATCCAAAATAATCCAAAAAATTATATTATATTATATTAGAATTTTTATCATACCTGCCATTACATCAAATGTATACATTATATACTTTTAAATACCCTTATCCTAATTTTATCAAATAAACAAACTAAACACCCTTAAATGCCCTTATTCTAATTTTATCAGAACTGATAGAAAAAATGCCCTTAAATACCCTTATCATACAAATAAACAGATTAAATACCAACACACGATTATTGATTAAAAGCACCATCTACACAATCTGGTTAAAAAGTTGATATAAAATTTATTAAAATAAAATTAATTATTATTAAATAACTTTGTAAATTAATAAATATAGATTTTTTTTTAAATACTTATTTACTTCTTACCTTCTTTTCAGTTTGTACAAAATTATTTTCCTTAAAAAACACATACAACTATATACCTCTACCATACTATATAATTAATTATAACAAATGGCAAGAAAAGATGATATTTTACAAATTTGTTATTAGGTATTACATAATAATCACATTTTTATTTAAAAATTTGAAAACTAAAATTATAAAAATTATTATTTTTAGAAATATTTAATTATTAAAATTAAAAAAAGTTTCTAAGTATTAATAAAATACAATTTTAATAAATTAAACCGTAAAACATTATATTATTTTGAATATGGATTTAACTTATGCTCTTGAGAAAAAATTCACATAAGTAATATGTTTTGAACTATTAAGGAACATATTGTTGTAATTGTTGGTCTAATCTAGCATATAATTTAATTGTCAATCCGTTATTTGTGAAACTTAAAAGCACACCCAAAATATATGGATTCAGAACTAAACACAGTCTAAAAGAAATAAATCTAAATTGACTTGAACACTATAGGGTTTAAGAAGTGCTAAACTCCTTTACAGGAGGTATCATTATTATATTTCTTAACATCCATCATCATTTTAATAATCAACTATTCTAAATATAAGATATCAAGAAGCATAAGGAACTATAACATTTAGAAAAATATGAGTGTTGAAAGTAAAAATATAAATTGAATTCTTTTACAAGAATTTAACTCACAATGTATTTTAATGCTTCAACAATTAAGTATGCATTCTAAAAAATATTGTAATTATAAATAGTGAAACCAACTTGAAACAATCATTATTCTAATTTCATGTGAAATTGAAAACAGCTCACACCAGGTAAACATTAATTATAAATCATACCACAATTGTATGAGAAATAAAAAGGATTTGAATGCACGGGCTTGTACACCTTGAAGTAGAGTTAACTAAGAAAACTTTGCTAACATCATTAACTACTCCAGTTACACTATTTAAGATAGATTTGATCAAAAAGCTTAAGATAGATTTAATTCCAGAGTTATCAAAATCATCCATGCCTTGGTTATTTATACAAAGAGTTTGTAACCATAAGTGATAAGATAACCCTTGATATGAGGATAAGGTCCAATATTTACTCTAAGAAGGTTGAATCCATCTCTCAGATACATAAATTAAGTAAAAAACCCATGATATCCTAAATTTTCCATATTCTTATGGTAAAATCAAGGTATTTTCTGCATAACTGGTCAAGTTTGAATGAAGATAGATATTTATCCATAATTGGACATCAAGGATGACACCACATGTCTCGGATTTTACCTATTTGTCCCACAAGAATATGAACCTTGAAGCAATTAAGGAAAGTTCAGAAATCCTATATCTTTTATTAAAAGTTCAATTTTAATGCTTAAAATTTACAAAATTCAATTCATAAAAAGTAATGACAATTGTACCTTGTATGGTTAGTTTTAAAAGAGTTGTGGATGAAATATGAGAAATATTGATGTATTTTTTAAATAAAAACATGGATTATATGAGAAAGGTAAGCATCAAAATAGTGTCCAACAACAATGACCTTGAATCCCATGTTGACAAAGCATATGTGAATATTTTTACAAAGCCTCAAATTATGATCCTAGAACTAAAAAACTTAAAAGTAAGCATCAAAATAATGTCCAACAATAATGACCTTGAATCCCATGTTGACAAAGCATATGTGAATATTTTTACAAAGCCTCAAATTATGATCCTAGAACTAAAAAACTTGAAGTCTAACCAACATCTTTAAGAAGTTCTTGTGAATATTTTTATAATGACCTCTATGTTGACAAAGCCTCAAATTATGAGCCTGGAGATTAAAAAAAAAACTTGAATTCTAACCAATATCTTTAAGAAGATCCTTTGGATAGAGGAATCATGTCTTACTTCTACAACGTATTGTTGCCACTCACCTTTAGATGTAGCTAATAACTACCACGAAAAAAAAAACAAAAAACAAAAACAAACCAAACCTTGAATTCTAACCAAGATCTTTAAGAAGATCCTTTGGATAGAAGAATCATGTCTTCTACAACATATTGTTGCCACTCACCTTTAGATGTAGCTAATAACTACCACGAAAAAGAAAACAAAAAAACTACAACCTATTGTTGCCACTCACCTTTAGATGTAGCTAATAACTACCACGAGATAAAAAAACAAAAACAAAAACTAAACTTGAATTCTAACCAAGATCTTTAAGAAGATCCTTTGGATAGAGGAATCATGTCTTACTTCTACAACCTATTGTTGCCACCCACCTTTAGATGTAGCTAATAACTACCATATTGTTTCACATTAGTTTATAAATATTATTTTTACTTTTTAAAATTGGAATTACATGTTTGTTTGTATGTATAATTCCATTTCAATAATGGCATAAAGAATGCAACTCAGTTTAATTAGTTTTATTTAATTTAATTAGTTTTACTTAATATTTTATTTTTCTCCAAAATTCATTTTCACATATTTTATTTAATAATTAAATGGTAAATAATGTTTAAAAATAAACTATTTCTGAAAACATATCCTTGCATGCTATGATTTTTTTTTCATCTTCAAAGCTTACCATATTGACATAGAATGTCAAGTTAGTCTTCAAAATGTCTCCACTTTAGTCAATTTAATTTTATCTTTTTGTATTTTCTGCCCCCTCTTTTTCATTCGTTCAATCGGTCGGCAGGATAAGATTAAACAAATAGCTTCAAGTAAGTAGCATGGCATGCCCTCAACCAAAAAAAAAGAAGAGCCACTGTCTTAGAGATTTTATAAGGCCATCACAATAAGATGGAAAATTTAATAATAAATGTTGTGTTTATGTAAAACGATACAACAATAAATGTTTCAACTTTTGTTTATGTAAAAAGATACAAAGACCGGTGCAAGGAAGCAAACCAGAGAAGATGACTCACAGGACTTCCTCCTAACTCGTTTCTCAAACATGGATCCATGTAGTGTATATTCTTCCGTAATACTCGTTTCACCAAAAGTTACACTTAAACCTTGAAACAAAGGTTGTTTCACCAGAAGTTACACTTAAACCTTTTCACTTATTTTATTGATTATGGCAGTGTTCCCTCTAAGAATTTTATAGAATGTTACTTAAAAAATAGTAACATAGTTTTCCTAATTTTTGGGTTTCGGGATTACCTTGAGAATATTTTGAGAAACACAGTTCTTAGAATTGGAAGGATAGACAAAGTAATTGCATCATTATCAATTTGAGTTTAGTGAGTTATTTTTTTATCAAAATAATTGCTTTATTATCAATTTGAGTTTCCTGAGTTTCCTGGATTTTTAAAACCAAGACCTGTAAAATCGTACCTAGAAACTTGGATTTCTAAAACCAAGAGATATTAAATCATAGAGATGGCTAATACTTCTTCAACACATTTAGGCCATTTCAACAACGGAGCTGTCTAACTAGGGGACTTTTTAACTTTTCACGGTAATTTTATGTAGGATTCTAGTGAATTTAATCTACAAAATCTGTCATTTCTGTTGTTGGTTGAACGATTTTAAACTCATAAATGAAATCAAGTGACAGGAAAACCCCCAACACCCGCACTTTGTAAGATCTAGCAATGTTTTTGAACGTTTTGAAAATTCCTTAAAGATTCATGAGAATAAGACAAAGATTGAGATAGAAAATATATAAATTAAACCTATATAAATGACATATTTAATTGTAAAATTTGAGGATGTTGCGTCACTTTGCAAACCTACACCCTGATCAGTAGCTATGTTCTTCATATTTTCCAATAGTTCTTTATACTTCCAAAATAGTTTTCTACCCTTAGATTTCTCACTTCCATGAAATATCGTCCGAACACAATGAAACTCTTTCATGAGAACTTCCCTGTCCCATTTAGGTGCTTCACTTTCATTTTACTATATGGACTAGGGTAATGTATATGATCATCAGTATGTATGGGATAATGCTTCTGAGTATGATATGAAAAGATGGATAAATAATACTCATATGGACCAATTGCATTAATTATTTAATGATAATGAGATAAAGCATAGAGAAAGAAAAAGAGAATTTCCCTTAGTGAACTCAAGTTATAAAGCGTCAATAAAATATGAATTCCTTAATCAATGCCTTATTCAAAGCATCAATTGAACTATTAATGAATGTAATTAGTTAAGTAAAGAAGAGCTTAATGTCCATCAATCAACATGCATCGGTTAACTAAAGAGATCCATGCAAAAGTTAATAATAAAAATTGTGCATTGACGTCACTAAGAGTGAAGTACTAATGACACTTAATTTATCATGTTAACTAAGTGATGAGTAGTCAATTAAATATTGAGTTCAAGTCAGTTATCATTCAGTTCAAGTAATTTAACATTAAGTTCAAGTCAATTATGAGTCACTTCAAGTAAGTTGTCATTCAGTTCAAGGAAGTTAACAAATTCATTTCAATTCAATTAACATTTAGTTCAAATAAGGTATCCTTCAGGTCAAGTACCATAACATTTAGTTGAAGTTAGTTAACATTTATTTCAAGTCACTTAAAATTCAGTTCAAGACAGTTAACATTCATTTCAAGTTAGTTCACTTTTAGTTGAATACAATGAACATTAAGTTACAGCTAATTAAGGAAAGGAAGGGTGTTAATGTTTGCATGGAGGGAGTTCTAGTTAGCTCCTCCTTGTGAATGCACTATGTGGCTATCTCAGTATGTTTACTTAGCCTCCTATGCGCTACCGTCTGCATGCTAGGGTTTTCGGCTTGTTATTAATATGATAGGCATATGGCAAGCTCAATACGGTTGCATGAAAATTGTTTTTGTAGGGTTACATTGGATCTATTTTCTCTACTGCTATTGTGATATCTCTTATTGGGAAATATTCTTATGTGTTGTAAACCATTCTCTACAAATCTATCTATCATGCTGAAAGAATTGCTAAATTTTTCATCCTCCATGTTTGGAGGGTTTTCCCAGGATATATCTTGTCTCTTATGGTTGATTGATTTATATGGCTCATTTATGAAGATGATTTATGTGGCTGATATATTTGTGAGACTTACATGTGGCTGATTTATGAGATACATATCTGCTGAAATTGATAGATAAAAATTTTAAAGTTCAAGTTTCTGCGTTTTTTCTCAGAACATTAACATGGTATAAGAGAATAACGTGTGAAGGAGCTTAGTTTTGTGTACCTTACATAGATATTGAAGAGTTGAGCAAAAGATTACAGCCATAACATCAATCTTTGTCCGACCAAAAGACCCACTTGAAGGAACATCAAACTTCAACACATGGAAAGAGAGGGTGTTGAATATTCTTGAAGAGCACGATCTTGATTCATTCATGACCACTGTGGTAGAGGAGCCTACCACCAATGAAGGGTAGATCATCTTCAAGAATAATCAAGCAGAGGAAAAGCATATCATCTTTGATTCGGTTAAGGATAGTCTCATGTCCATGTTCATTGTGTTGAAGACGAAAAGGGGTTGTTTTGATACATTCACCAATATTTTCAAGAAGAAATCCTCGAATCAAGAAGAGGGGTGCATCTAAACCAAGGTTGTGTACACTAAAGAGGAGAATCTTGTCCTCATGACAAGAATGAAGAAAAGGAGAAATCCTTTCATTGCAAATAATCTCTTCCATTCAAGTGAATAAAGAAGTACTTCAGTATTCTCTTCATGACTATCATATAGAGATATGTATTCCTAGATTTTGGAATTGTGTTGATCATATACATTATTGTTTGTTTTTTATTAGTATATTGTCGATCTCATGAGTCCATATTATGTGATATGATATAGGATTGATATAAGGCTCATCTAGGACTGATATGTACTTATATAGGACTGATATAAAGATGAAAATTTCCTTCATAAGACATGAGATAGAGGTTTCATGCTTGTTTCATCAGTTGTGAACATAGGACTGCATGATTGGTCATAATATATGAGATAGAGGGATTCATGTTTAATTCATAAGATATGTATATGGGGTTGCATATTTACTTCATAAAATATGAATTTTGAACTGATATAGGACTAATATAGGGTTGCAAAACATCACATAAGATATGAATGGGGTTATGTGAAAACATTGATTTAGTTTATGTACATAATTGTATGAACCATTTCTAGTATATTGAAAGTATTCATGTGAATAAAATTCATGACTCTATGAAATGGCTCTAGCCATTAGAATATTTTATCTTTTAGGAAAAAATCATATTCCCTGATCTATAAGAAAAGAATGACATGAATATGGATTCATTTCGATGGTTGATCCAAAAAGGGAACATATCAAGAGGTTGTTGTGATTCTTAGGAAGAATTTAGAGTACAAGCCCTATACTATTTTTAGAGATGTAAAGAATTCTGAAGGTAATTTATTTATCTTAGTTATATTCATATATGTGTTAGATATAGAGTATTATGAGTGTTTGTGATGGATGACTCAAATACAACTGAGATATTTTCTCAAACACAAGTGAGAGAGAATGCAAAGAGGAGGAGGTCAACGGACTTGATAAGTTGAAGGTTTAGGAATTCCAACTATCCACCACTTGAATCATTTTCTTATTTACAATTTACCTATGAGCATTGTACTAACTTAGAGACTTGGGTTCAAATCTCTGAATAAGTATGATTGCAAATATAGCAATGTAAATATAAGAAGTATTTTTAATATATATATTCCAAATTTTAATATAGACTAAAAGAGAGATTTGTCAGTTTATACTTTTATGTATTAGATTGCACATGTTCTCTAATGGAGATTTTGTATGATTTCAACCAGCATGTGAGGATGAGAAAAATTCCATGTTGATTTTTCTCTCTAATGGGAAAATTTATCTCTATATCTAGATGTTCACTCTCTTCCCTCAATCGTTCTTTACCTTGTTGGAGTTCTGGTTGGTTCCAAGACCATACACACTATTGGAAATATTAATTAATCGTAGATCCATATTAGGTTTGAGCCAACTCTGTTGGAGTCTATAGCAGGATAGTTTCTATTAGCCTTTCTGACAAAATGAAGAGTTCACATCTCTCATATATAAAGCAGTCGAATATGATTTACGAGGATAAGTTTCTAAGTAGATAAACATTACAGTATTTAATGTAGGTCAGTAGAAGAGTTTTAGTTCATCCATATGTAAGTGAATAAGGTTTGTAAATCAAGAGAGGAGAGAAGTGATGAAGAGAGAAGAGGAGACAAGTGAAGAAGAGAGAAGAGGAGAGAAGGGTTTAAGTGTGGGAAGAGAAAAAAAATACTCTATGAAGAGTTCAAGAGTTCAAACTCTGTGTTTTTGGAAAGTGTTGAGTGCCAAAGCTCTGTAAAAAGGTTAATCATCTTTGTAAAGTTCGAAGTTTGTATTTGTGGCTATAATGCTTCATATGTCATGACATTATATATATAATTCCATAGTTTATGGTTGAATGCATGTTTTACTTAGCCTCACATCTTCTCCAGAATTACTAGACTAAATGACTGTTTATATTTACTATTTAGTGAAAGACACAAAGAATCAATAAATATTTCCTTGTGTAAATGTCTGATTTTTAACGATAGAGTGCTTGACACAAGTCTTACTTGATATTTGGTTATATGATTTTGTGATTCTGTCGCAATATAGTTGTGTTGGTGTTTACCCCAAGTTATGGGTTAGTGAAGAGTGCTTCTCGTATTATAAGTCTTTAGACAGAGAAATATAATTTTCTAAAAGTTTGACTAAAAGTGGTAAAAAACAAGTAGGAGTTGGTTGCAACCAAAAGTGTGTCGAGGGGAAATCTCGTCGAAGATTAACCCATCAAAATATTGGTCGAAGATTAATCGATCGAAGTATTGGTCGATGAATAACCGGTCGGAGTATTGGTGAAAGATTAATCGCTTGAAATATTGGTCAAAGATTAATCAATCAAAGTATTTTGGTTGAAGATTCACCCGTCGAGTAAAAAAAAGGCTAAGTCTCCCAAGGTAGTGTGTTGCATGTCCAATTTAACTCAAGTTAACATTCATACATTCATAGTCACATCATATTTTCTAGATCTGGTATCAGAGTGGGTTTAATAAAGAATCCTTCTCTTAAAGAAAATTAAAAGTATGGTTTCCACTTATGGTGCACACATGTCGAGTTTACAAAATCCAATTTCCTTGAGAAATAATTATGGTATTGGTCTCTAACAATGAAGGATTTGTTCAAAGGTCAAGATGTATGGGAGATAGTCTAAAATGGATATACAAAACCAACATATCAAGAGGCATATAATAATCTCACGCAAGCAGAGAAGGATTACATGAGGAAACAGAGGAAGAAATATGAAAAGGCTATGTTCTACATACACTAAGCCATGCATGAATGCATAATCCCAAGAGTAGTAGCAACAAATGATACCACTAAGCAGGCATGGGATACATTGGAAACCTCCTATGAAGGCTTGGAGAAGGTAAAGGCTTCTAGGTTGTATATTCTTAGAAGAGAATTTGAATCTCTACCAATGAAAGATACATAGGGAGTTGAATTATTTTACACTAGAGTCATTGGTTTGATAAATCAACTGAAATCCCATGGAGAAAATATAGAAGACAAAAGGATTGTTGAAAAATTTATTAGAATTATTCCCCAAAGATTTGAATCCTTGGTCGTGACCTTGGAAGAAAACAAAGACCTGTCATAGCTTACCATTGATGAGTTACAAGCCTCGCTCATTAATCATGAACATAGAATCAACAAATCAACTACATCTTTAGAAGGTGCATTTCTAGCACAGTCATCAATAATTTGTGGAAGAGGTAGGGGGATATATAACTCTAGAGGCAGAGGAATAATTTTTTCTAAAGGAGGACACAAAAGTCATCCAAGTGGTCACAAGTTTGATAAATAAAAAATTCAATGTCATTACTGCAAGAAATTTGGTCATTATCCAATGAATGCACGAAGAAACAGTATGAACAAGGAAGGAAAAGCCAAAACTAATCGACCAACACCGACGATTTGTTGAGCATCATGTTTTTGGCATGTGCATCCCCACTTGAATGCAATGTTGTCCAAGAAAGTCCACATGACATATGGTTTTTAGATTCAGGTTGTATCAATAATATGACTGGTAATTCAAGTTTGTTAACTTTTCTAGTATGGCTAAATCAGTTCATACTTATGTCACACTTGGAAATAATGTCCAAGTCACTATTTTTGGAAAAGGTACCATTGGGATTCTAATCAAACAGGGGGAGAAAAAGATCATGCTTGATGTTTATCATGTCAAAGGAATGAAACACAATTTGTTGACAATTGGACGGCTAATACAAAAAGTTTATAGAGTCTACATGGAGGATAATCACTATGTGACTAAAGACAGGCTCCCTAGAAACCAACTGGTAGAAAAAGTAACAATTACAAGCAATCTCTTGTTTCCTTTAAGGATAATTCGAGACATGAATGGAAAGGCAAGTTCAGGAGCTGCATTCAAGTTAGAAAGAAAAGTAGTAGACAATCCCTGTGACAAAAATAAAAGGACAACGTTGTTTTTCAGGTAGCATTTCAAATAGAAGTTTAGGATGAGTACTGACTGTCGCATTTCATATTTGGACATCTGAATTTTGGTAGGATGAAGCTACTGCACACAAAGAATATGGCGAAGTCATTTCCATTGATCGACAAACAAGAGAAAGTTTTTGAAGGATGAATTTTTGGCAAGTAGCATAGAAAAAAAATAATTCGGTCGAAAATTCATACAGAGCATGCACACAACTTGAGATTGTACACTCTAATAATTGTGGCCCAATGCAGACATCATCCATGGGTGGATGAAATTATTTTCTTACTTTTTTTATGGTAGAAGAAAAACATGGGCATATTTTCTAAAACATAAATCTGATGCAATTAGTTGTTTTCAACAGTTCAAGGCACTTGTGGAGAACCAGAGTGGACACTGCATCAAAATATTAAAGACACATAGAGGTGGTGAATATGTTGAATGAATTCCGAAATTTTTTCTAGACCCATGACATACACAATAAATTCACTACACGGTATACACCTCAGCAGAACGGTGTCATCAAAAGAAACAACAGAAACATTTACGAGATGGTGTGCATCACGATGGTAGGAAATAATTTTTCAAATGAATATTGGGTTGAATCAGTCACGACTGATGTATATATTATGAACCGATGTCCGACAAAGAGCGTGAAGAATAAATCTCCTCAAGAATCATGGAAAGGTATGCATCAGCGTGTTTCTCCTTTAAATTTTTTTGGTTGTTTCACATATGCTCATGTTCTAGATGAGATGTGAAAGAAACTAGACAAGAAGAGACATCGATGTATTTTTGTTGGTTACTCTAAAGACACAAAATAATACAAGTTGTATGATCTTGTCATAAGGAAAGTAATCATCAGTCACGATGTTCAATTTGTCGAGGATTAATCATGGGATGGAACCGTCGAGAGGATGTCAAGATTGTGTCAACTGTCGAGCATGAGGATACGATAGAGTAAGAGGTTCAAACACCACATGTAATTCAAAATTTTGCAACACCGTCAAATCTGAAGACACCGCGACATGCTTTAACACAAAAAACAATGACACAAGTTGCAACTCAAGCTACAACAAAAAGCACACTAAGAGGACAACAAACTCCATCAAGTAGGTGATCGAGGTTCACATTGACAGATCCAGTGAAGAAAAGAAGCCTGTGTGAAATATATAAAGCTGGTACACAAAATTCATTCTCTCCTTTTGCATTATTTTCTCAAATATATGATCCACTAACATTTCAGGAAGTGATTGAAGAATAAGTATGGGAATAAGCCATGGATGAAGAAATAGAATGCATTGAGAAGAACCAAACACGGGAGCTGGTAGATGTACCAAAAGATAAGGATGTAATCTACGTAAAATGGATTTACAAAACCAAGCAAGGTGCTGATGGTAATGTGTAGAAGAACAAGGGAAGAATGGTTGCAAGAGGGTTCACATAATATCCTGTCAAATACGTCAATGAAACGTTTTCCCCTGTCTCACGCATGGATACAGTCAGACCAGTTCTATCCATTCGTGCATAAAACAAATGGCATGTTTATCGAATGGATGCTAAATCAACATTTTTGAATGGCTATATGGAGGAGGATGTGTCTGTGGAAAAAGCACAAGGCTATGAAGCTCAAGGTCAAGAGGATAAAGTGTACAAGATGAAAAATCTAGTCTATGGTTTGAAGAAATCTCATAGATATTGGTACATTCGCATTGATTCCTATCTCACCCAAAATGGATTTCACATAAGTGAAAGTTAATCGATGTTGTACAAAAAAGTTAATGAGAAAGGTAGCATGTTAAATGTGTGCATGTATGTAGATGATTTAATATTTACTAGTTATTTTGGCATAAAGGACTTTAAAGGAGTCATGGAAAGTGAATTGAAATGACTTATTTGGGGCTTATGATATTTTTTTTGGGCATTGAAGTTCAACATTCTAAAAGTGACATATTTATATCATAGTCAAAGTATGCAAGTGCAATTTTAAAAGTATTTAATATGTCTAATTGCAAGGTATCCCCAACACCAATAACAAAAGGTTTAAAATTGAGCAAGGATGATGATGGATCAACTGTAGATCCTATGTTGTTTAAAAGGATGGTTGGTAACCTTATGTAATTAACTGCGGCGAGACAAGACATGATGTATGGAGTAATTTTGATCTCAAGATTCATGGAATAATAAAAAAACTCTCATTTCCAATGTGGTAAAAGAATTATGAGGTATGTAAGTGGCACAAAGGATCTTGGTATTATGTATTCAACCTCAAAAAAATTTAAACTCATTGGATACACTGACAGTAACAATGGACGCAACACAGATGCAAGGAAGAGCACATTTGGTTACACATTTCATTTTGGTACAAGTGTTGTGTCATGGGATTCAAGGAAACAACCCATTGTAACTCTGTCTTCAGCAAAAGGAGAGTACATTGCAACTACAGGGGTTGCATGCCAAGCTGTTTGGATGCGGATAATTTTAAAATACCTATCCTAGAACGAGCAGTAACCAACAATCGTTTCCTGCGACAATAGTTAAGCCATTTCATTGTCAAAGAACCATGTGTTTCATAAGAGAACCAATCACATCAACACAAGGGATCATTTCATAAGAGAATTGGTGAACGATAAATAATTTTGTTTAGAATTTTGTAGGTATGAAGATGAGCTTCCAGACATCTGTACAAAACCATTGGCAAGGGATACATTCTAGTATCTGTGAAGTTATCTTGGAATGACAAGTTCTGCACTTCAAACTTTGTCATGCATAAAGCAATTTTAAATCTCTCAAACATTTTGTAAGATTTTGTTTGTTTTTAAGATCTTTGTCTTCTCATGATTAAGATGGAGTGTTGGAGATATGAATTAATAGGAGATCCATATTAGGTCATAACTGACTGTGTCAAAGTCTGTAGCAAGTCAGTTTCTGTCAGTTTGTTTAAAAGAATGAAGAATTTACATCTCTCATATATAAAGCAGTCAAATTTAATTTATGAATATAAGTTTCTAGGTAGATGTGAGGACCCTGCAGCAAACAAGTAATCAAAATAAACGATATAGCAGCAGAACTCAAAATCACTTTTATATTAATCGCAAGCCACTTCGAGGGGGCAACCTCCTTTGAGCAAGATCAATACAAAATAACTTCACGGTGCCTTCCTTGGCCTCAACACACACTTATATACTAAAAATAGGCGCCAATACTATGGGTCAAAACCATGGGCCAATATAAACTATGGGTCAAAACCATGGGCCAATATAAACTATGGATCAACAAATACTACAGGCAACTTACAAAGCATATGCGCCTCACAACAATAACACAAACTATGGATCAACAATTACTATGGGATGACTTACAAAGCATATGCATCCAATAACAATATACTAACATAGTAAAGAGAAGGATTGACATGGGTTCTGTTATCTCTAGGGTTGTTCGTCCTGCTTATTTTTTAAATTTTGATTTGGATTGGTTTTTGTTGTTTTAATTTTACTTTGTTTTATGTTTTATGATTGATTGCTTGCCCTTATGATTCCCTTGGTTACCTAAAAACATCAAAATTTCCATTCATCAACTAAGAGCCCATGTATGTGCAAAAGAGTATGTGTTACAGGGTGAATTTTTACAAATTGGCAGCGTCCTTCCAAACTGGCAGCATATTGTGAGCGTGCAGCATATTGATTTCTGGTGGTAGAATGTCCATATGGTATTCTATTGAAAGATTTATGATTTATTTCATGAAATATATAATGAATATAAGCCTTTATCATAGTCATGAATATAAGCTTTTATCATAGGCATTCGGCATTTTACATGTTTTTATATTCCTGACCATGAAATAATGAGTCATACGGTGGCAATTATGGAAGAACACAGGTGTTGTCATTTCAAAATTAAAACCGTTCATGTAATGAATACTTGTGGTCATCGTGGAAAAAATAGTTTAATGCACATTTTCCCTAAACTATTTTTCATTACTCTGCTGAAGAAGGGTATTCACATGCTGGTTTGGTTTATTGTTTATTTCCATCTGATCACGAGCAGCGTGATGTAAAAGTTTAGGAATTAGGGTTTATTTTCGAACCCTAGGGCTTATAAGTTCAGGGTTGGAATACACTGTACATATGCCTACTTGCATTTCAGAACAAGCAGTTTCAGCACCGTTTTTCCTGAGCACACAGCCGCAGTGTAAAATGCCCTGTTCAGAACAATGCTTCGTGAAGACCTTGGTAATTTGAGTGTTTGTCAGAGGTTCCAGGGGTAAAAGCTACCACTAGTTTTAAGTCAAATTTCATTAGTATTATCACTCCGTTGGTTTGCAAATTGTTACTTCCAGCACAAGAATAGAGGTTATTCACATTCCAGATGCTAGCATAAACAAAAGGATTACCACAGAGCCATATGCAGCAGAAGGTATATGTTTTTACCTGAGGCATTATTGGTCTACACAGCTAAGTTGAAATCCCTGTAGAGCTTCAGATGTCAAAGGTAATCGAAGAGGAGGAGCCAGAGGTGGTCGTGAAGAGAAGGCCTGGAGGTTTCATATGTAGATTATAACCTAGCAATACAGATTGGATTAAGCAGTTTCCAAGGTATGCTAAGCTGATACAGAGGTCACGATGGTTCAACTTTTGTGATAAATTGCAGGGATACCATTCCCAATTGACAATGGATTTCATTGAAAACTATAATGATGATAGAGTTCAGTTACAAAGCTTAACCATGAGAGTCAATGAGAACTCTATTGCTGAAGCCATCAATTTTACTGCAGAAGGTGAAAAGTGGTTTAAAAAAAAGACTTCAAGGAAGATTTCAGCGACTTCTTGATCCCTAGAAGTGAAAAACTCGACTGGAAAAATGGAGTTCATGTCAGCAGAATGAAGCCAACATGGAGGGTGATGTTGGAAGTGATTTAGAAATATATCACTTGTGATGGAAGGTATGATAGGGTCTTAAAGTGTCATTTGAAACTTCTAATGCATATTCAGGGCAGTACCCAGTTAAATCTTCCTTTTTACTTGTTTAAAAGCCTTCAAAAAATGATTGCTAAAGTTCAAAATCATCCATCACATACAGCCCGATCGGTTTATCACCAGGGGCTAATTAAGTTGTTGATTTTAGCTCAGCTACAAAAATAAGAAAGAACATGGGGTTCTTTGTTGACAGAATTAGGGTTTAGTGATAACCCTAAAGAAAAGGGTAAGAGGATGATTGATGATGCTAACTAGCAGATAGCAAACCCTACAGACACAGATCAAGAGGGTAAGAATAAATAAATGGATGTTGTTTGTAATCCTGTACATGTCAGTTTAGACCCTGAAACACCCTGCACACAAGAAAATCCAGAAAAGCTAAGTGACATGTTTAAAAGTATTGCTTCAAAAAAGAAAATTTGCAAACAGTTATTCAAGGAAGGCAAGCCAAGAACGAGACTGAGGGCGAAAATGCAGATGGAGGAAAGAACAGTACATGAAGGTGATAAGGAGGTTGTAAGTATAGAAGATGCTGCAAGTGAAGGGACAATACACACAGCAGAGGAAAAATACTGTGATAATATGGAAGAGTTTATTGACATGCAAGGTGTAGCAGGTTCCATACCAGCAATGTTTTGTACAGATGAACAAAACAAGCTTGATGAAGGTTCAAAATTAAGAAATCTTCCTGAAGAAAGAGATTGCATAAGAGAGGAAGATGTGGATATCTCCCAAGGACTTGGTTAGTGTAAAAGATCTGTTCAAACATATAAAGAACAGACAAGATACCTACAGGATATAAATGAGAAGTTAATGGTGGCAAACAAAAGATTACGAGAAGACATGGAAGATAAGGAAGTAGAGTTCCAGAAACTACTGATGATTTCCAAGAACATCCTCAAGGAGAAGTGAGCCATGCAAAGACAGCTGGAGCAGCTCAAAGCCCAGAAAAAGGAAAGTGATAAGGATGTGGAATTGGCTAGACTCCAAAAGCGCTCGCAGGTGCTCAGTGACTTAGCCACCTTAGCAGAGGCTTCTAGAAGCCTTTAGGTGTTTAAAAGTTATTTGATTTTGAACTCATGTTATTATGTTTGACATTTTTATGACACTTGTAGTATAAAACACTTTGTAAGGGATTAACTTCCCACTTGTGAAATAAGTTCGATCCATAAATTTAGGATCTTTTAGTTAGTCTCTAGATAGAATATTTTGGTACAAAAGATAGTCTCGACTAGAGAACTGGAGGTTGGCAGTTTTGGGAGCAATGCTTGATCATTTGTAAGCACATATATGTAGCATGAGCATTTTGCAGCTTCAATGACAGGTTCTAGTTTTGAATAAACTTGATGATGATTTGCCCTTGTGTTATATAAATTGTCTCTCTGATAATTCTTTTATGTATATGGTCATTCATATTCCATTACAATAATTCTTATTGTGAGATGACAGTTATCTTTTTATTTTTACAAACATTGACAGTTTCACTTCATGATTTAGGATCATAGTACCTGGATATCGAACTTTGTGATTGATTTCATGTTATACAACATTTGTTTGATTTTCCTGCAGCTCTGATTCATACTAGCCTTCACTTCAATACTTTGACCTTCTGATAAATACCTGTATTTACCAATCTGTGATATATACCAACTCTGTTTATTGTAAATTGTGTGATGTTTTGATTTCATACCAGAACTATGTAAACTGTAAAAACAAGTAATACTAGCCTAGTGCCTTCTAGTACTGTGAGGTTCCATTAGCCCTGGTTTGATACCAGCTTGTGCTTTTAATTTGATTTCATTTGATTTATACATTTTTGAACAAAGATTTCCTTAATCTTGAATCACGTAGTCTAGGTTCAACTTTAGGGATAACAGGTTCCTAACATCCCCTCCCCCTTAGAAAAAGCTTTGTCCTCAAAGCTTTAGATGTGGAAATTGTTGCTAAATCTGAAGGAGTGGTTCCCACATAGCATCATCGAGCTGCATTCCGTGCCATTGAATTAAGACCTCTGTGATAGAGCAAGAGTGAAGCTGACGAGTGCGCTTATTGTGGACAGCCTCCGACTCCAAAAAGATGGATCCTTCATTATCCAGTTCTGGTAAAATAGTTTGGCCTTTGATGTTGGTGCCAAGAAATTTCTTCAGACAAGAGACATGAAATACTAGATGAATGCGGGAAGAAGGCAGAAGTTCCAATTTATAAGCAACAGACCCAAGATTCTGAAGAATCCGATATGGCCCATAGAACTTTGGAGCGAGCTTATGACGCCCTTTGAGTTTTAATGAGGATTGCTTGTAAGGCTGGAGACGAAGAAAAACCATATCACCGGCTTCAAAAGTGTGCTTAGAATGGTGCTGATCAGCTTGTTGCTTCATGCGATTTCTTGCCATGTGAAGGTTTTCGCCTAAAATGCGAAGAACCTCATCGCAGTTTCGAAGGACCGCGTCGACTGCTTGAACTGGAGAACTGCTGGGGGTGTAAGGAAGAAGAACTGGCGGTGCCTGACCATAAACTGCTTCATATGGAGTCATTTTAGAGGCAGTGTGGTAAGAGGTATTGTACCACCATTCAGCGAGAGGGAGCCACTTTGCCCACTGATGTTGTTGCTCAAAGGAGAAGCAACGAAGATAAGTTTTCAAGTATTTATTGATAATTTTAGTTTGACCATCCGTTTGGGGGTGATAACCTGAACTCATATTCATTTTGGTGCCAGTGTGGTGAAATAGTTCTGTCCAAAAATGACTGGTGAAAGTCGCGTCATGATCCGAGACAATGGAAGAAGGCATTCCATGAAGACGAAAGATCTGGTCTAGGAAAATTTGAGCAATAGAAGAGGCTGTATAGGGATGGCTGAGAGCAAAAAAATGACTATATTTGAAGAGGCGATCAACCACAACCAAAATCACAGTCTTCCCTCCAGATTTAGGGAGCCCATCAATGAAATCAATAGAAATATCTGTCCATATCCGAGTAGGTATGGGCAAGGGCTCGAGCAATCCTGGAAGGGGTGTTGTTTCACCCTTATTGCGCTGGCAGGTATCACATTCAACCACCATTTGTTGAATTGTCCTTTTCATAACCTGCCAAAAGAAGTTGCGCCGTGTCTGTTCATACGTTTTGAGAAAACCAGAGTGCCTTGCTGACGGAGAAGCATGGAGTTCATAGAAGATATCTTGTTGAAGAGCTGTGTTCTGGGGAAGCACCAGACGACCCTTGTATCTCAGTGAAGCACCATCCCAAGAGTAATGTGGGACATCAGAAGGGTTGTTGTCCAAGCGTTGGATGATGTGAGATAATGAAGAGTCATTGACATAACCCTGTTGAACTGATTGCAACCAATTTGGAACAGGCATAGAAATAGCAGAAAGAGAACCTTGGTCATCAAATGTGTGAGAAAAGGCACCCGCCACAATATTGTCCTTACCCTTCTTATAAGTGATCTCATAGTCATAACCCATGAGTTTACTAACCCATTTCTGTTGTGCTGGGGAGGATACACACTGTTCTAGGAAATATTTCAGACTTTGGTGATCAGTCTTGATGCAGAAATGATTCCCTAAGAGGTAGGGTCACCACTTTTGTATTGCATGCAAAATAGCCATCATTTCCTTCTCATATGTAGAGGCAGCTAAATTCTTACCAGAAAGGGCTTTGTTGGTGAACGCAATGGGGTGTTCATCTTGAAGGAGAATAGCACCAAGTCCATTGCCGCAAGCATCACTCTCAATAGTGAAGGGCTTGAAAAAATTGGGCATAGCTAGAACAGGTGTAGTACACATAGCTTGTTTCATCTTGTAAAATGCACACTCAGTAACATGTGTCCATGTAAAAGCATCCTTTTTCAACAGATCAGTTAATGGAGCTGCAAGCTTCCCATAATCCTTGACAAACTTGTGGTAGTAGCCAGTCAACCCCAAAAAACCAAGAAGGCTCTTGAGTGTCTTAGGAGGTGGCCAATTGTTCATGGAAGCGATTTTGGAAGGATCCACACGAACCCCTTGTGCTAAGATAATGTGCCCGAGATACTCAACTTCCTTTTGGCCAAAAACACATTTAGACTTTTTGGCATGGAGATGATGATCAGAGAAAAGTTGCATTACAAGAGCCAGATGCTAGAGATGTTCAGCCCATGTTTTACTGTAGATGAGGATATCATAAAAAAATACCAGAATGAATTTCCGCAAATAGGGTCGGAATATTTTATTCATCAAGGCCTGGAATGTGGAAGGAGCATTAGTGAGACCAAAGGGCATGACCAAAAAATCATAGTGGCCATCATGTGTGTGGAAAGCTATTTTAGGGATATCATCCTTATGAATCCAAATTTGATGATACCCAGAGCGAAGATCCAACTTGGAAAAAAATTGAGCACCATGAAGCTCATCAAGAAGCTCATCAACAACAGGAATTGGAAACTTATCCTTGATGGTGAGGTGATTAAGTGCTCAGAAGTCAATGCAGAGGCACCATGACCCATCTTTTTTGCGGACAAGAAGAACTGGTGAAGAAACGGAACTTGTGCTTGGGCGAATAATACCTTGCTTCAGTAAGTCCCTAACGAGGAGTTCAATCTCTGTTTTTTGGTGAAATGGGTAGTGATAGGGCCTGATGTTGGGAGGAATGCTGCCAGGAAGGAGCTGAATATGATGGTCCTCTGGTCGTGAAGGTGGAAGTCCCACTGGTTCAGCAAAAACACCTGTATATCGATCCGGAATTTGTTGGAGATCCAAAGGAGTAGTGGGGGCCGCTGATGGTGGCATTTGAATGGAATGGAGCTGAGCGATGACACCATGGGAACTCTTCTTAAGGAGTTTTTCCATGCGATGTGAACTGATGATGCTGAGAGACCCTGGTTGTAATCCTTTCAATGTGTGTTTGTGTCCATCGGGGGAGAACTGCATCCAAAGTTCAGCAAAATCCCATAATATGGGGCCAAGTGTGCGCAGCCATTGAGCGCCCAAAACCACATCACATCCGCCTAAGGTCAAGGCAAACATGTCAGAGTGGAAGTTATAATCTTCCATAGAGATACACACATTACGACACTTCCCTTTGCAAGGTAAGGTGCCCCCATGGGCAACCATGACTTCAAATTTGGAGCAAGGATGGATAAAACAATCAGCTTGTTTGGCGATCCAAGGGTCAATGAAATTATGAGTGCTGCCAGAATCAATGAGTATTGTAAGAGGAAGCTTCTTGAAGTAACCGCGTACCTGCATTGTTTGGGGGACAGTGACTCCAGCTAAAGCATGGAGGGATATCTCAGGCTGGTTGTCCTGAGATGGAGGGTCAATAGGCAGCTTCTAAGTGTCAATCGAAGCATCCATTGTATCAGAAAATTCTTCACCATTTTCAGAGGTAGGTGGAGAATCCACATCCAAGAGATAGAGATTTTGTTGAACACATCGATGTCCCCGACTGAATTTCTCATCACAATTATAACAAAGCCCTTTTTCTCTGCGTGCCTGCATCTCTGTTTCATACAAATGCTTGATTGGAGGTGAGCGAGGAGCTGGCGGAATGGGAGGTCGTTGAGAGCCCATATTTTGGAAGGGAACAAAAGAGGATTTGGAGCACTGTTGGGCTTCCATCTTGTCTTCTGCTAACTTAGCCAACCCCAGGGCTTCCATAATTGTGTTGGGACTGAACATTTGGACCTCAGAGCGAATTGCATCCTTTAGACCACTGATAAAACAACTTCGGTAGAAGTCATCTAGTAATCCTTCAGTGTGATTAGCTAGTTTCTCAAATTCAGTTTGATACTCTTTCACAGTGCCGATTTGGCGAAGTTTATTGAGAGCTCCTGTGAAGTCATCAAAAGCACTCGGACCAAATCTTTTCAAAAGGAGCTGGCAAAAATCAAGCCACTTTTGCTCTTCATGAGCTTTGATGTACCAACGATACCATTGAAGAGCTTACTGTTCCAAATGAAAGGAGGAAAGTGGAACTTGGTGGACATCAAAAGTATTATGAAGGCTAAAATACTGTTCTACACGATAGATCCATCCATTCGGATCAGTACCATTGAAGCGAGGAAAATCTAGTTTCGGACCGCGAAAATTGCTGGAAGAAGAGAACCCATTGGTTGATGAAGACTTAGACGGTCGTCTAGTGTTCATAGCTGAATGCTCAAGATGGAGACTGAGAAATTTTTCATCCAGTTCCTGGAGTTTGGCTTGGATGGCTGCAAGTGCTTCCTCCATGGTTTTTGCTCCTGGGGGGGGGACAACCATAACCAGGAGGTTTTTTTTTTTTTTTGGGGGGGGGAAAGTGGTTAGAAAAACAAAAACAGAAACTGTTTTAGTAGAGGAAAATCTGGATTTGGGAAAAAATCGGAAGGGTAATTTGGGTTTGAGTAATTTTTGGACACTGTCGAAAGGATAGGGAAGCAAAAAATGGGGATTTTAGGAGTGGGGTGAAAGAGTGAGAAAATTTGGTAGAGAGGGACAAAGAATAATAATGAGGAAAGGAATATGGTGGCAAAATTTGAAGGCGTTTGGGTGAAAACCGAAGGAGTTATCGCAAACCCTAAAAATAGACAAATGTGGGATTTTGGGTTTTGGGAAGTGGAATTTGGGATAGGGTATTCAGGAATGAAATATGCAGAATGGAATTGCAGAGGTTTCAGTGAAATTTTAGGGAAAACAGAGTTGAAACCAAGGAGATATGGCCGAAAAATAATTTATTTATTTATTTATTTATTTATTTATTTTTTTTTTCCAGGAAGGGATCTGCAACGGCGCGAAAGTGGTCGAAAACAGTGGAATCTGCAATGACGCAGAAGTGATTTGCAACAGATGGATCTACAACGACATGGAGTTGACCGGCAACAGTTCTGGACAGAAGAAATCTGCGATTGTGCAACTGAAAATAGATATGGACCCCAGGTATGTGCGGCTTCCTATCGGTTCAAGGGATTCACTCGGCCACCAATGCTATCTGACGGCTTGCGTATTGGGGCAGTACCCCTCACTCCACGGCTCTGGTAAAACTGATAACCGCTTGGCCACAAACGACAGCTCTTGGTTTACCTCATGGGTGAGAACTAGTCAATCAGGTAGGGGTCATTGCCGTTTTCGCTGGCAGGTCCTCTCAATGGGCCAGCTACTTTAGGGTTCCTGTGGTACTCCTCACAATGAGTTTTAGGGCTTATTCCCAAGTACTTCCCACAGTTAAACGAATAGGGATTATTTCCAGATCCGAACTTGCAACAGAAGTGAAAAAAAAATTGGGCAGAAATTTCACCCAACGAGCCCAAGAAAGCGCTCTGATACCAGATGTGAGGACCCTGCAGCAAACAAGTAATCAAAATACACGATATAGCAGTAAAACTCAAAATCACTTTTATATTAATCGCAGGCCACTTCGAGGGGGAAACCTCCTTTGAGAAAGCTCAATACAAAATAACTTCACGGTGCCTTCCTTGGCCTCAACACACACTCATATACTAAAAATAGGCGCCAATACTATGGGTCAAAACCATGGGCCAATATAAACTATGGGTCAAAACCATGGGCCAATATAAACTATGGATCAACAAATACTACAGGCGACTTACAAAACATATGCGCCTCACAACAATAACACAAACTATGGATCAACAATTACTATGTATGTCGGTAGAAGAGTTTTAGTCTATCTATATGTAATTGAAGAAGATTTTTAAATCATGAGAGGAGAGAAGTGAAGAGAAGAGAAGAGAAAAACAAATATGTGGAGATTTATTATTTCCAACCAAAATAATAATCAATTTTCGTGGCTTGATCCCACATCTATTTTAAGACGTATCTATAGTTAACCATGTTTTAACCCATATCTATATTTGACCAGGTCATTAATATATGAAAATTAAGATGTATAAAAATGAACTGATATGGACATTATTCATTTTTCAATCCTCCATAAAATTCCTTTGAATTTTTGTGGCTTGATCACACATCTATTTTAAGATGTATCTATATTAACCATGTTTTAACCCATATCTATATTTGACCAGGTCACGGATATATGAAAAATTTAAATGTATAAAAATGAAATGATATGGACATTATTCATTTTTCAAGGGATTTTGATTTTTTATTTTATTTTGTAAAATCTGAATTTAACTATGTTTTGATAACAATTTTCATGGTAAGAATGGATTTACAACTTAAAAATCTCTGACCACCAAAAATTTCGAAACTAAAATATCATCAAAATTTTCCAGAATTATGGCAGAAAAAATTGTCTATTCCTGCCCTATTCCAACCCATTAAACTCATACAAATCTCTATTGCTGTTCCATCAATAAAGCATTGCATCAAAAAAAATCCATTCTGGTCATAGCATAGCATAAACCATTACAAATCTCTTTTGTTTGAGTTGATATTGTAAATATAAGTTGTCGTATTGCATAATTGAGAGACATAGAAAGTATTTCAAAATATTAAATTCATTATTAAAATAAAAATTAATATTAAAACAATAAAAAATTAAATTAACTTTTAAACTACTATTATTTTTTTTGATGTATTGAAAAATTTAGATTGTAAAATATTTAATAGATCAGGGTTAAGATGGATCTATGATAGTTTTAGAAAACTATTAAGAATATGATTTAAGAATCAAAAATATTATTTTATCTTTATGACAAACATAGTATTTATATGATGTTTAAGGTGGAGATGTGACTGTTTTAGAAAAATATTAAGAATCTGAGTAATTTTTTTGTTAGATGTTTTTTTATCATAATTTTTTTTATGACTTTTGAAGTGCCAAAATCATATTTTTGAATGCATAAATGGGTTCAGACTCCTCAATCAATACCTCAAGGGCACAGAGATTATGTATACTTAACAACTATCATATGTTATTTCAAGAATTAATATAAAATTTCTATAGTATTCCATAAAAAACAAGCTGGAAAAAGTTCAAAACTATCTTATTCTTCATTACAAACTTATCATTTATAATGGGTAAAATAAATCACCACATTACTTAGGAAATTTATACACTCCATAAAATGATTTTATCTTTGGAGGCATCACCCAAGCTCTAGCATTCTTCCATAATATCATCACACTCACAACCCCACCAATTCCAATCCCTACTCCCTGCCCCAATGCAATGAGTGACACATGTTCTTCCACATGTTGCAACCATCCTGATCTAACACCTCCAAGTGGGCTTTTATGCTCTTGTTTAACCTTTTCATTGCATGCTTGTAGAGGAAGACCACATAAACACTTGTTTCTTTCAAATGAAGTAGCATTGAAAGTTTCAATTTGTGTTCCTAGTGGGATTCTCTCACAAAGCATGTTAAATGAAACATCCAAAGATGCCAACTGGTGTAAATTAGAGAGCTCTTCAGGAATCTTTCCACTCAAATGATTTTTTGCCAAGTCCAACTCTTCTAAAGTAGATATCTCACCAAGAGATGCTGGAATTTTTCCTTCTAGCTGGTTTCTTGATAAATTCAACAACCTGAGGCTACTCAATTTTGCTATGCTTGGAGGTATTTCTCCCATAAGAGCATTGCTAGACAATTCTAATATAGTGTTTGCAGCCAATACATAATTTAGAGTATACTCAAATCCCTTGATCACAATATCAAGATCCTCATACATTGTATTACTTAGAAGTGACAAAGACCCAATGAGTTTGAATCCATGAAGTCTCTCAAGATTGGATGGTATACTTCCACTCAATCTATTATTGGATAAAACCAACACTTGAAATTTGATGAGATTTGTGATATTTGAAGGAATATCACCATGAAGTTTATTATGACCAAGACTTAAAACTCTCAACTCATAAAAATATGTGAGGTACATAGGTAGTTGTCCTTTAAATTCGTTTTTGCTTAAATCTAATAGTTGAAGCTGGGTACATTGAGCCAAAGATGAAGGTAAAGTTCGAAAAAAGTTATTAGAATTAGCAGAAAGAACAGTCAATGAAGTAGAAAATCCAATGTCTAGACTTCCACTAAGTTTGTTCTCAGACACCTTCAACTTTGTAAAATAGTACGCTTATGGTGATGATAATGATGATGATGATGATGATGATGACCGTGATGATGAAAAGGATGATGACTATGATGATGAGGATGAGGATGAGGATGATGGGGAGGAGGAGGAGGAGGAGGAGGAGGATGATGATGGTGATAATGATGATGATGACGATGACGATGATGATGAACAATGATGGCGATGATGATGATGAGGATGATGACTATGATGATGATGATGATGACGATGATGATGGTGATGATGATGATGATGATGATGATGGTGATGATGATGATGATGATGATGAGGATTATTACGATGACGACGATGATGAGGAACAGTGATGATGATGATGATGATAGGTTTAGTTGAAACTTTGCTTTTATTTTCTGTTCAACCATTTTCAATGGAATGATGATGATGAACAATGATGATGATGAGGAGGAGGATGATAACTATGATGGTGATGACGAGGATGATGATGATGATGATGATGATGATGATGATGAACAATGATGGTGATGATAATCGTAAGGATGATGATAATGATGATGATGAGGATGATGAGCATGATGATGATGAGGAGGAGGAGGAAGAGGATGACAATGACAATGATAATGAACAATGATGGTGATGATGATGATGAGGATGAGGATGAGGATGCGGATGAGGATGATGACTACGACGATGAGGAACAATGATGATGATGATGATAGTTTTAGTTCAAACTTTGATTTGATTTTATTTTCAATCATTTGCAATGGAATGATGATGATGAACAATGATCACGCTGATGAGGAGGAGGATGACAATGATGATGAGGAGGATGATGACTATGATGACAAGGAGGAGGATAATGAGGATGATGATGATGACAATGCGATGGCGACAATGATGAACAATTGTGGGGATGATGATGACAATGATGATGGTCACGACGACTATGACTATGATGACGATGATTATGATGATGATGATGATGATTACGATGACTATGACTATGATGACGATGATTATGATGATGATGATGATGATGATTACGATGACGAGGATGATGACGTTGATGACGACGATGATGATGATGAGGAGGATGATGATAACTATGTTGATGAACAATGATGGTGATGATGATGATGATGATGATGATGATGATGATGAGGATGATGATGATGACAATGATGATGAGGAACAATGATGATGATGATGATCATGGTGATGATGATGATAAGGATGATGACAATGATGATGATGAGGAGGATGATTATGATGATGATGACGATGATGAGGATGATGATGATGATGATGACAATGACAATGATGATGAAAAATATTGGTGATGGCAATGATGATGATGAGGATGAGGATGATGATCATGACGATGATCATGAGGAACAATGGTGATGATGATGATGATAGTTTAATTTTAATATTTGCTTTGATATTATTTTTGAACATTTGCAATGGAATGATGATGATGAACAATGATGATGAGGAGGAGGAGGATGATGACAATGATGATGATGAGGATGATGACTATGATGATGATGAGGAGGAGGAGGATGAAGAATACTATCATGATGATGGCGATGAGGATGATGATGAACAATGATGGCGATGATGATGATGATGATCACGATGACCATGACTATGATGATGATGATGATGATGATGATTACAATGATGAGGATGAAGATGTTGATGATGATGATGATGATAATGATGACCATGATGATGATGTGACCATGGGGATGATGATAAACAATGATGTCGACAATGATGATGAGTATGATGATGATGATGATGAAGACGGCGACGATGAGGATGATGATCATGATCATGATCACGAATAGTATGACTATGATGACAATGATTATGATGATTATTACGATGATGACGATGATGATGTCTATAATGGTGATCATAATGATGATGATGATGATGACAATGATGATGATGATGGGGATGAGGATGATGATGATGATGAAGATGCTGATAATGATGATGATGATGATGATGATGATGACAATGATGACAATGATGATGAGGATGATGACAACGATGATGATGAGGATGATGACTATGATGATGAGGATGAGGATGAGGACGATGATGATGATGGTGATGATGAGGATGATGGTTATGATGATGATGATGATGATAGATTTGGTTGAAACTTTGCTTCGATTTTATTTTCAAGCATTTGCAATGGAATGATGATGATGACCATGACGACGATGATGAACAATGATGATGACGATGACGATGACAATGATGATGATGAATTTTAATAGTATGACTACGATGACGATGATTATGATGATGATTACAATGATGAGGAAGATGATCACTATGATGGTGATGATAATGATGATAATGATGATGCTGAGGATGATGATGACAATGGTGATGATGAGGATGTTGACTATGATGATGATGATGATGGCGATGAGAATGATGATGATGATGATGAAGATGAGGAGAATAATGACTATGCTAATGAGGATGAGGATGACGATGATGATGAGAAGGAAGAGAAGGAGGAGGAGGAGGAGGATGACGATGATGATGAAAATGATGATGATGACGATGATGATGAACAATGATTGTGATGATGATGATGATCATGAGGATGATGACAATGATGATGATGAGGATGATGACTATGATGATGATGATATAGATGAAGATGATAATGATGCTGATGAGGATGATGATGATGATGATGATGATGGTGATGATGATGAGGATGATGATGACTACGAGAATGATGAGGAAAAATGAAGATGATGATGCTGATGAGGATGATGACAATAATGATGATGAGGACGATGACTATGATGATGATGATGATGATGAGGATGAGGATAAGAATGAGGATTAGGATGACGATGATGATGACGACGACGATGACAATGATGATGAACAATGATGGTGATGATGATGATGATGATGATGTTGAGGAACAATGACGATGATGACGATGATGATGAAGATGCCTATGAAATGATAATGATGACCATGACTATGATGATGAGGATGATGACAATGGAATGATGATAATGATGAACAATGATGATGATGAGGGGGTAAGATGTTGATTAGTTGAGATTTTGTTCTTGAATATAGTGAATTTATTATGTAAATGATGTCAAACTTATAAAAAAATTTCTCTTACCACTCTCATTTTTATATAAACATATCCATAAAGTATAGTATCTTTGTTGATATGCTTTATTTCAAAAATAAATATTTATTTATCTATATCTATAATATTTAAGTTTTACTTAACTCTCAAAAAATGTGAAATTTATATCTTTCTCTTTAACGTTTTAAAAATATGTTAATCTCTTTTTCTATAACTTTAAAAAATTATTTGAATCTTAATTGATATTTCTTTTTTAATGCAGAGTTTACCTGTAAAAGCAATCAATACGACCAATAAAGTAGGGTTTTTACACAACAAGGTTTCCCTTATAAAAATTAATATGACCCTTTGAGAAAGGGTGTTTTCAAAGTAATGGGGGTGATTAAAATTCCAATACTATAGTGACCATGACTCATGAGTTGATTTTAATACGATGGATGTTCATCGATGTCTGCAAATGTACGATCCATAGAATAGAACAGATCATCTGGTACCATAATTATTTAAAAAAATTTGTGGCCATGAGTGTAATGAGTGTTTATATGTGTATTAAAGATTTCTATGGTTTTCAATATTTAGTAATGATGTTTTGCCCATTTTCAAGATTTAGTAATAAATATTTATAGTAATCCATTTGATACTCCATAGAGCATGGCCCCTCCGAGATCACATCTATAAAATTTGAAAGACGAATGATTTTTTAGAGTCCATAGAGCCCGATGCTTTCTTTTTTCCTGATAGTAGCTGTCAATTTCAATTAGTCATTGAACTCGCATCCAATATTTTGACATGTTAGCTCGTACAAGCAATCTCTGCATTTTTCTCATTACATGATTGACAACTTATTAAAAGAGCTTTATATATCCCATTATTTATATATAACAAGCAACAATTCCAAGTTTGATTCGAGGATGATGACAATCATGATGATTGGGATGATGACTATGATGACGATGATTATGATGATGATTATGATGATGATGACTATGATGATGATTATGATGATGATGACTATGATGGTTATGATGGTTAGTGTTGGAGGCCTCCCTTACCCTCCACTATCCATAGGTAAGGAGCCTAAGACCTCATAAAGGAACCCATGGGCCTAAGAAGAAAGTAGTGGTGAAGACTATATTGTAAAAATAATTGTACATGTGTGAAAACCGATACATTGTTGAATAATGTTAGTCATTAAATGGGATAAATGTTAGTGAGAAAATTATGTAAATGTTAGGTAGAAGCACGTGCATCTCTTTGCACATAAACATTAGTAGCACACACGCTCTTATACACGTGTGTGTGCTCATAAATACGTGTGTAAACACCTGTTACTAGTTTAAAAAAATAGATATTTGGATTCTCGGGGTTGCTACCAATTTTCACAGGTTTTCTACAACTGTTCATGCATTTTGTGCTTTTGAACTTTGCAATTTGGTTCACACTCAATCATCAATTGGACACTCTTTGATCTATTGGATAGAAGATCACTCTTGGAATCTAACAAAAATATTCAGTGGTCTTGGAGGTTAGTGGATAGATTCAAACTACAACTTTTCATTGCAATAAGAGATCATTTGAATAGGTATGGTGAATTGTAAATAACTGTTTTCATTCACAAGCTTTCATATCATTTCATTGATGTATGTTTATCATATTCCTACACCAATATCTATCTCATAGACAACAATTAATTTCACAAGAAGAATTCCCAACTTCACATCTAAACAAGTCTCATATTCTCCATACAAGATGAAGTATGCAATCTTAACTAATTTAAACTTGCACATGAATATATTTTGATTTCACACAATGATGGAATAGAAGAAGTTATCTCTTGAGACTCTTCAATTTAAAAAAAAAAACCTTTGAAGCAATAATGGGAGAGGGTCCATATTGAATAGTTCACCAAGTTGTCCATATTATCTGTATGAGATGAAGTATGCAATGTAGACCAATAATCATTTGCACATGAATATATTTCGATTTCCCACAAGGATGGCATAATGAGGTTCTCTATCGAGACTCTTCAACTTGTATAAAAACCTTGGAAGAAATCATGGGAGAGGTTCCATATTGAATAGTTTACCAACTTGTCCATGCTCTCCTGTTCATGCCAGATTTATCATAACATGCCTTTGAGCTTGACAGGGATGCTACTGCCCTAATGATTTATCCCTTTTTCAGGGGATTTGCAACCTACACATCGTTTAATTAGTCAATGTGTTCTCTTTAGTTAACTTGTAATACCTCCTCATTAGTTCACTCATCTTCTTGTGATGACCAATACTTTTTGAACACAAAGGAATTCATAATCCTACAGCTGTAATAATCCTGTGTAGTTCATCATCAGGATTTTATTAATTTAATTCGGGGTTTATTGGGTCCTATGATTGGTCTTTTTCACCCCTTTCTTGGGATGGTTCATTGGTATTTGTCATTATGTTTAGGTAATTTGTATCTGCAATATAAAATTATTTCCATTTCAATTCATTTGCAATCTTTTTTAATTTTATATTTTATATGAAAAACAATAAAAGAACATTAAAATAAACAAAAAAAATGTGAATACAGCTCCATATACCTTACTTCAATGCCATGGGTGTCATCTTAGGTTGCTTGGACACTTCCTTTGGGTTTTGTGGGTGTTTTTTGGGCATATTGGGACATCCTTTTCAGTGGCTTGCGTGCTCACGGGTCGGCTGTGAATTAAAAAAACTATTCACTTTTTTTTAAACATAGGGATTCATGCACTTCTATGTATGCAAATGCGCAAAACATGGGCGCACGTCCACATACGTGTGCGTGCGCATACATGCGAGCATGTCATTAGGGGCAGGTGCGCGCTTCTATTTTCCACTATGGAAATCTGGCATGGAGGTTCTCCATTGCCGAAGTAGGAGCGCATGTGTGCATCCAAGGGTGCGCGCACGTTTGTGTTTTTTTCTGCTCGCACGCTCCCATTCCATCATAATTGGGTATTAGATTCTTGTAGATGCCCATGTAGACTCATTTGCAATCTCTTGGTTTGATTATAAATTTTTCCTTTCAAAGGAAGGTAGTTCTATTCCAAATCTAATTTTGCCATGGTTGTTTGAAAAAATAACTTTGTATTTTAATCCCCTTTTCTTAGTCACCATATGTGGAAATTCTAACTCTAGAAAAAATTATTCTTTCACCTTCAAACCCTTCTCGTTATGAATAATTAGTTATATCTCATTTTGACTGATAGGATCATATCTTATTTAATAATTAGAAAGTGTGTAGTTGTGATATCTCCATATATATGTCCCTCCTCTAAAATAAATAGCACAATATTGAATTATTATAGATCTTAATGTAAATGTAGAGATAAATTAAATTTATTGAAATACATGCATTGTAGAGTTGTAAAACAACATAGAGTGAGCCCACCACTCTTGAAAATTAATATCCATAAGTCCTAGAAAGGAGGTCCACACCATTTCAAAGAAAGTGGATTGTCATGTGACCTAACATTGGTGACTATAAATAAGGATAGAAGAATGGTGTCAGATACCTGAGGGAGAGAGACATATATAGTAAAGAGTTCTCAGATATTTAAGAAATGGGAAGTCACCATAAATTGGCTAAATCAGTGAACAAGCTAGTGGGGTATAGATCAACAAATATTGTAGGTATACAAACCATTTTGGGAGAGAGCACCCACCTTATGACATTGATATATCACATCTTAGAGACCCTTTTGAACTACAACCACTCATTGAACAATAAAATTATTTTTGCCTTGTATACTCAAATAATTTAAAGGACTTGCAATAATACATGGTTGATCTGACAAAGATTGGATATATTTGAACAATGTTTTAAAGATATTTTCCATGACTTTAGTAAGTAAGAGTCAACATATGCATGTTGTTGTTACAACTTGACTCTTGATTGAAAAAACATTGTGAACTTCAATGTAAGCTAATAAAATGGATTTTTGTGCTTCATTTCATCCAAAACATAAAGAAAGAAAATGGAGAAGAATAAAATATAAATGTTTTTGTGCAAACTCTAGCATTAAAGCACTTATGCATAATCTTGAAGGTAAGAGGGGTTGTTGGGAAAAGTAGCGATTAAAAAATATATAGCTCTCAAAAAATGGAAATCCCCATGTATGTCATTCAATTATTTAGAAGGAATTATTCAATGCCTTTCCATTATTAGGAAAATGGGTGGTTTGGAAAGTTAGTAGGTGTCAAAGGATGAGAGTAGAAGGTGATCCTTGGATGGGGTGCATGGGGATTATACACTCTTTTAAGTAATAAAATCAATGACAATAAGAAAGCATACATACTATATAGAAATGGTTCCGAATGAAAAATCAACTACAATATGGAATAAAAAATGGAGGGAAAATGTTCAATTGGGTGTCCAAGGAGAGCTAACAAAAGAAGGGAAGATCAAGGAAGCTTGAGAACAATGTTATTAGATGGAACACAAAATGTATATGGAATTTTATCGTCTAAAAGAATCCATAATGGGTTATACAATGAAATTAGGGTACAAAGCAATCATAAAAGAGAGAAGAAAGTAAGACATTGTAATGTTGGAAACCTATAGGAAAACTTAAACATCTTCTTAATCACATATCTTCTTATGGTTTTCCTTGTCTAATAATGTTCTTGACTTATGAAAACTATAAGAATATGTAGAACAACAAACAAAATGAGGTGTCCTAAAAGAGGGAGAATGAATCTATATATTGACAGTGTATGATATGAAAGACGAAAGGTGAATATATAGATTACCTATTTATGCGTTGTTTGCTTTCAAAAGAGACATTGAAGAAGGCATTGAAAATATCTCATGGTAAAACCAAATTGAAGGGACATGTACTTGTAGAAGGATTCTTTAATAAAATATCTTAGAATTCATCCTTGCATTATGATATGGAAGATTTGGTTGGCTACAAAGGATTAATATTTTTTAAAAGATGAAATGATTCTAATACAAATCAATCGGATCATATATCGCTATCGAGGAATTTAACAACCTAAGAAAGGCTTGGGGTTATTCTAGAAAAAATTGGAGTTGGAGGATTAATATTTACAAGGGGAGAGTACCTTATTTGTTTTACTAAATGGGAGAGTGATGTAAAATCATAGTGTATTATGTACACTTTGGTTATTGCTGAAAAGAGATGGAAATATGTTTAAACATCACATAAGTAATAGGAGACTCTAAATTCATTGTGGAGTAGATAAAATTTCTTCTTTAACTCCTGAAAACTTCCCTTGTCTAGATTCGTCAAGATAAACTTAACTCCATTTTCTTGTAACATGGATAGAGGTCTGGTAATTCTTGAGAACCCTGTTGCAACCCTTCCTCTTGGAATGTATTATTCCCACGTCTTCCAATAGCTAGGGGTGTGGGAAAACTTACGCCATCCCCAATGGTCCCACCTACTATTATAGTTAGTATGACATCGGGTTCCATCCCCAACATAACTTATTGATCCATCCAAATTAAATGCAAGAGTTTCAACAATGAAGACAATTGAGAGGAGCCATAGTATTCTCAAAGATAGATATGAGATCTGGATATCACCAAGTCAGAATCAAGAATGGGGACATTAGTAAGACAACATTTAGAACCATGCTAGAGAAGTAAAGGAAGGGGATAAAATGAGCCTTCCGAGAAAGAGAAACCACCCTTATTAAATTCATAAAGTTTTCAACAAGCTTTCTTAGGAACAAAGAAAATTCATGAGGTTGTATAAACTATAAGTTGAATTATCTAATACATGTCCTTCTCATGGATAGGATTAAATATGGGAGACGTCATTTCATTGTTTTCACCTTCCTACATGTCTACAAGGAGTTCACTAAAAACGTCACCCTAATTAGGCTTTAAAAAACATATGGACATAACTTTCCAACCATGACCCATTTTATCCATGTTTAATCTCACTACTACACAATTTATGAAGAAAGGAAGGAACAAGACGATAAAACAAAAATTAATGTTAATTTTCTATTTGATGTTATTGTAAAAGTAAAATATAGATGATTTTTTTTTAAAATAATTTTTGATGAAGACACCTCGTAGATGAGAAAACTCTTAGTTCTCACTCAAGTTGAAGCATACTCACAATATTATTTTGTGAGTACCAATATGAAATTTACATATGTATATTTGATTTCTCTATGAAATATTATAATGGTTCCTATGTGATCTCCATTTTTCTCATTCTTTAGCTATGTTTTTCACTCAATCTTTAATGACCTATGTTGTTAAGGATTAAAAAACACATTCAAATTAACCTTTATTTTAAGATTATAAAATTCTAACAAAAATTAGTGATTTCTAAATCAACTCCCTTCAACACTTTTTTTCCATTCATTCAAATGTACAACAACTACATTGATCTAAATTCCAATAGGTTATCATCACTAACATATTACAACATTGATATCGTACTACCTCGCTAAAACAACTCCTACTAGCACACAAGAAGACCATCCACCAATAGTTTTGAGCTTGGGACTATAAAAGACCAAAGGAGAATGGTTTAATTCAGCCAACTATATGTTGAAGCCTTCCTTGACTTTACCCTTAGCCATTCAGAATCTGTAAGACCTTTTGAAACAAGACTTTGTGATAAACTATTTTAACTTAAATAATGAAATACCCTACCTTAATTTTAACTATAAAAGACCATAATTTTTTTTTAATATGATTATGAAAAGTATAAATCACAAAACATATTATATATTTTATCCAAAATAATCCAAAAATTTATATTATATTAGAATTTTTATCATACCTATCATCACATCAAATGTATACATTATATACTCTTAAATACCCTTATCCTAATTTTATCAAATAAATAGACTAAACACCCTTAAATGTCCGTATTCTAATTTTATCAAGCTGATAGAAAATACCTTTAAATACCCTTATCATAATTACCCCTACCTTATCCTTTCATATGCACCATTATTGAAGAAAGCTACCCCCTACCAGTATGATCCAATAAGTTGCATATGCATCCCCTCATATGAGCTGTTATCAGTACCCAAGGTACCCCCTATTGCTATTACCGAAGTAGCAAAAGGAAGCATCCTAGTAGCCATACAGTTGATGTTCACTAGGTGCATATGAAGGGATAAGGTAGGGGTGATTTTTTACAAATAAACAGATTAAATACCAACACATGATTATTATTAAAAGAATGCCGTTATCCTACCAACACACGATTATTGATTAAAAGCACCATCTACACAATCTGGTTAAAAAGTTGATATAAAATTTATTAAAATACAATTAATTATTATTAAATAACTTTATAAATTAATAAACATAGATTTTTTTCAATACTTATTTACTTTTTATTTTTTTTCACTTTGTACAAAATTATTTTCCTTAAAAAACACATACAACTATATACCTTTAACATACTCTATAATTAATTATAACAAATGGCAAGAAAACATGATATTTTACAAATTTGTTATTAAGTATTACATAATAACCACATTTTTATTTAAAAATTTGAAAAATAAAATTATAAAAATTATTATTTTTTAAAAATATTTAATTATTAAAATTAAAAAAAAGGTTTCTAAGTATTAATAAAATACAATTTTAATAAATTAAACCATAAAACATTATATTATTTTGAATATGGATTTAACTTATGCTCTTGAGAAAAATCCACATAAGTAACATGTTTTGAACTATTAAGGAACATATTGTTGTAATTGTTGGTCTAATCTAGCATATAATTTAATTGTCATTCCGTTATTTGTGAAACTTAAATGCACATCCAAAATATATGGATTTAGAACTAAACACAGTCTAAAAAAAAATCTAAATTGACTTGAACACTGTAGGGTTTAAGAAGTGCTAAACTCCCTTACACGAGGTATCATTATTAGATTTCTTAACATCCATTATCATTTTAATCATCAGCTATTTCCCCAATTTTGTGTTTTATTAGCACATGTTGAATCTACTTTATAGATGGCACATCTATTTTTTTTTATAAAATCTACTTTTATAATGTACCTATAGATCATTTTAAAATACTAGTTTTTATGAGGGTGTAATGTTCAATAATGTTATAATAATTCCATCAACAAAATTTAACCAATGGGCTTGAAAGAATGATTGCTTTCAGGAAGTGAAAATCATTCGCATATTTGAAAATAGGTTATCTGGTTTTGTCATCTCCCACCTTTAAAAAACTTCTTTTCTTTTGTTTTTCAAACAAGTCAAATTATTTTGTTGGTGTTTGGTTTTGTCCTCACCCTTCAAAAAATTTCAAGTGTTGTTGTGGGGAAATATTTGAACAAGTGGCCATTCTAAAAAAGAGAACATATATAACTAGAATAAGGTGACATTTTTGACAAAACCACAAGAACCCAAGAGAAAAAAAAAGGCCACCCAATTGTGCATGAATTGTATTTACCATCCCTACTAATGGTGGATGCCACATCCAAAGTTGTTATTCTATTAGATTTCCAACCATGTCATATGATGATGCAGATTCCATACCCTCCCCTTTTTGTACTTGGAATCTACTTAATTATCACTCCATCATATTTCATCACAAAATGGATGAAAAGGGATCACATTCACAATGCCGTTGAACTAATCCAAGAGTCATGATAATAAAAATAAAGAGAGGGATAGAATAAACAAAAGGGAAATTGACACGGGATACCGACTCTATTAAAAAAATCAATATAATCGGAGTATTTTGTGTGTGTGTGTGTGTTGCACACAACATTGACATGAGAAAAAAAAATCTACATCTATCATCATCCATAATAAAAAGTACATACCTTAGAGGATCAAACAATTTACAAAGTGTATTTTAAAAGTATTATCGCTAAAATGAGGCAAAATAGATAGAGTAGGTGGCTAGTTGATAATGATGATAGAAATTAGGAGGTGGCAAGGACATACCCCATGTCACAAGGAGGATATTTGTTTTAAAAATGTGTGCACAAATCATTAAGTGTTGATAATTCATAGTCAAATAGCTATGCCAAGGTTGGGATTTCAAAAATATTGCTCATCCCTTGATGACCTTAATCATTTAGTACCTATACACAAGATTGTAAATATTCGTATGTTTTTAGATACAGATTTATTACTCAAATTTTAACCAAAATAGTGAAAAATACATCAAGGGTAGGGTTTATCCTCCCTTAATGAGCTTAATGTTTGATTGTATGAACACAAGACTGCCAGTATGATTTTTTTAGATAAATATTCATTCCTCAAACTATTGCGAGGATGGTGAGGAATCCAACAAAGGCATAGTTTCTGCTCCCTTAATGATTGATTACCTATGTATAGAAGACTGCAAGTATGCATTTTTTAACAATGGTATGAAATGCATTTTCAAGCACACATGCATTTTCAGTAGTCTTCTATACCACATGTATGCAAAAAATGCATTCTTTTGTATGCATTTCTTAAGGTTGCATATATCATGGAATTTATACCATTTCTTAACCTTGGATGAAAGGGAAGATATTGGAAGTAAAGTAGGTGTGATGAAATGAAAAAGACCACAGTAAAACAAATGTAATGAAGCTCCTAATAGGTGGTTTCAATTGAGTCATATTAGAGTGGTTCAATCGAAGTTTTTCTAAAGTATGATATGGGCTAGTGCAAGCTAATGCTGGTCACTTATGACATGTTCATTGCAATAGACCTCTGGAAAAACAGAAATCTAAACATCAAAAAGCAATATTAGAGGTATCTACATAACATTTTGGAATATGGCGTAAGAATATGAAACGTGAACAATCAGATTACCTTCCAGAAGATATAACTTTTATTTATGGAAACGAAGTATAAATCCCAAAAAACGAGGTTCTTCTATGGTTGGCATGTTATTATTTTCCCAAAAAATAATAAAAGTTTGCGTTGGTCCACTTGTTTAGTATGAAAATGGTAGAATTTTGTGAAAAAAATTATATAGAGTTGTAGATAACAGGTGTGTCTAGTGCAACATTATTTTTCCATATTTATTTATGTTATTTTTTTTTTAAATTCAAGAAGTCAGCGACGCCCTAAAATGACAAGGTCAAGTGTTGGTCCACGACATCTTGGTCTTAACATAGTCAATGAACAATATTTGTTTTTTATGATGTAGGCCTTTGTGTCTTCTTGTGCAGGTTCTTTTCCATTTTCTAAATAAGTGAGCCAATCAAAAGTTATAGTCGAAGCAAATAACCTACCTTTTGTGTTAGAATGACGTTAGTCCATTTAAAATTAAATAAAAAATAGAAAAAGATAATAGATTTAAATAAAATTTGCATATTGAGAATCTACAAACAGAGTTACACAAGTGTGTGAATTTTCATTAGCAGTGGACAAGCGTGGCATATGAAAAATCATGCACGAAATATGAGAAATTGTACAAAATATGTTTTATGTCATAAGGCAGTCCAAACCACTTGGTTTGGCAACCTGAACCTAAAACAAAAGCCACTAAGTCATCGACCATGTAAGTTGGAAAAAAGTGCCCCCCAAAATTCTAAATTTAAATCATGCATGTGCATAGTTTAAAACGTAATGCGCACACACTAGAAGCACAATCACGCTTCTAAGTGCGCGCACATTAAACACACGTGCGCACATATGTTAAGTTAAAACTTTGTTTTCATTTTATGTTCAAAAATTTACAATGGAATGATGATGAGGAGGAGGAGGAGGAGGAGGAGGAGGAGGATGACTATGATGATGACGATGGTAATTGTTCTAGGTGCAGTAGGTTTTCTCTTTTGAACCATTGCATTCATGGAAGCGATGAGCATCAATTTGGAAATATGAGCGTGAAGATGCAGAGCTTCAAGTACGTAACCTATCAATCATATAGTGCAAAGGAAAAAAAGATTGCATTGGTGAGATCACAGGTGCAAATGATTATTGCATGCTCTTCCTCTTACATGTTAAGTTTCTACATATACATTCTTTAAAGGTCACATTCTAATAGGACCCTTGTTTTCATGGAAACAGGTATGGGTATGTGATTTTTTTACGGATTTTTACAAGAAAAACGAGCAGTATGTTCAACATGTGCATGTAGCACGATGGCAGGATGAGAAATATAGAAAATGCAGGGACAAATTCCCCATTGGGACCATTTTTTCAATTGTGGATTTTGAAAAAAACTACACCTTTTAGCCACAAAATGAAATTCAAAGTCAATACTACCATTCCAACCAAGTCAACATCCTAGTACATATTACGTATAGGCATGGACCTGAGACCAGCATTAACAATAGGATAATACAGAAGGAGACAAACTTTTACATAAGTGATGACATATGCCATGATATGCATTATGTGCAACATTGTTTTCGAATTTTCTATGATCAGCTAAAGGTGGGAGATATACAAGCGGATCAGCATTAGATATGGTTAGATGGTAGTGCGGGCCAGTTCAAAAATTCTTGAGTATTCCAATGGACGAGTATGTTACATAAGACTTACAATGTGCCTTATATATAGAACTACATTGAGACCAGGCACGCCACAGTTGACCATGGCAAGGCCGGTGCATGCATCATGACCTCACTATGAAGGGAGGAGATGAGGTTTACCAGGAACTGCCATATCAACGATGAAGAATCCATAGCTCAATGGTGCTCTGCAACAATCTTATACCGAACTAAAGTGCAACATACATCAACATGCCAAAGGATGTGCAGTCAGGAATTTTTGGCATGTGGTTGACATAGATCGATCTCATCTCGAAAGTTGTAGAATAGTACAAGGAGAATGAGGGTTTCATCCGGTTCGAAGATCAAACAAACTCTATTTGAAATATGGATGCGAAAAGTTTCTTACTTTTGCATCCCTTGTAGAAATGGTGAATGGGATGAATGTGAATCCATGGATTGGGTTGATGATTGGGATTTTGTGTCACTTGTAGTAGACCCACCTATGGTCATTGAAACAACCCACTTAGAGGAGGGCCAGTTAGCAATTTTGGCAGACTACAACCATATCTCAGATCTTGTACAACCAGAACACATATATGCAGTTGTTTCCCTGAAAGGAAATGAATGGGGCACGTATTATTGGTTGGCATGATGCATTCGAGGTAGGAAATTCCTAGACAGGTCATTGATTGATGATGAAGGCAATGAATTTCCTATTGGATTGATGGTGGTTGACAATGAATATCTTATAGTAGATTGGAAATCAAGAAGAACTAGTGGGCATGTATTCGTGGATTACAGACCAAGTTCTATGGTCTATCACTTCAAAAACATGATTGTTGGCATGAACATCCATCTACAGACAATGTCAAACAAGAACTCAACCAAGGTACATTACTTATTTCCTCATTCATAGAATGAGAGATTGATGGAGGAAATTAGCAACAGAGATGATCCAGATGGCTATATTGAATGAGATTGGGTAATTACACTTACACTCCACTTCAGGCAAACCCTAGTTTGAATAATATTTCCTGGAGGCATTCCTAGACCATCAAGAGTCAGGGGGAGGCCACCCTGTCCATAATCTTGTGCCACGATCCCAACGGAACCAACGGTTCATCCATCGGATAGCCGGTTAGCATTCTATGGAGAGTTGCAATGGGGCTACAAAATCCATTCAGGGATGCCTGGGACAATTCAAGGTCGAGGTCCAAAAACCAAATCGGGCAGCGATTTCCAAATCCATCAACACCTACAGGTGTGTTTGGGAATGGCCACCATGGGCACACCACTGTTGGTCACGCAACACAGAATTTTGTAGGTCCTATGCACCGTTGCTAGGGTTGAATGGACGCCAATTGGGTGAAACCCTAGTTTTCAAAATATGGCATGGTGGCATGCCTGGGCTAGGCAAATTTAGGGAAAAGGCCACCCCAACCATATTCCTATGCCATGATCCCAACGGAACTGACGGTTCGTCCATCGGATCGTTTGTTAACGTGCTATGGCAAGTTCCAGTAGGCTTGCAAAAAATTTTCAGGGACGCCTAACCAATTCAATGTCAGGGTCCAAAAACCAAACCAAGCGGAAATTTTCAATTTCGTTTGCTCCTGCATGAAGTGTTCAAAATTGAACCCTTCACAACCCTTCCAAAGGGTTCTATTCCTTCCCTGAAGTGTAAAGTTAAAATTTCCCTTCAAAAAAATTTTAAAATCTGAATTTTACCCTTCCAATCAAGAGGGGCATAATTTATATCAAGATTTCAAAAGAAGGGAAAAATTTGAACTTACCCATCCATATAAATTTTTCAATATGTTAAAATTCCTATTCTATCAAGTTCAACTCATCATTCAAAATATCGGAAACATGATAAATTATAATCACTTACTCACTCATTTCATGCACTCACTGCTTAGTTATGCAAGATGGACAGAAATCATTAATGACTATGAGGCACTAGCCATCGAAACATGACTCTGACTACCAAGTCACTTGGGGCTGCAATCTAAAGTGTGACAATGTGTCAACAACTATGACTATAACAAAAAAGAACAACTACTAGTATACTACTAGGCCTGAAATGAGATCAAAACTTTGTGCCTACTATCTATGTGAACCTCGAAACCATTGTCCTCTCTTTTTTCATCAAAATTAAATAAAAAAGCCCAGTTTGATACATCCTCCCCTACAATAATTCATTTCTTGCATGAATATCATGGAATCATGACAACTATAAGCAAATGCAAATAATGGCATGTAGCTAAGATCATAAATTGTAGAGAGGTCGATTTATTCAATGCTATAGAGAGGTGTCATTGGGCACTCGATATGGAGAAATAATGGTTATTAATGAAATGAAAAAAAAAATTGTTGGCTTAAGGATAGTCTTCAATTTGATGGGTGGCATGATCATGATGTAATCTCCCTCCATCATTCCAAACATTTGTGGTTTCTCACAACATTTGTCCTCGATGCCACCAAAATACATGTAAAAATTACTTGTGTTTACATCCTCTTCTCTTTAAGTCCTCATCTCATAGTCTTAAATAAGGATTATTATGCATGCAGATCATCACCTTATAATACGAATTGGCGCAAAGAATAAGAGACAAATATAAGTAAGTCTTATATTAAATTTACCATATAAGTCTTTAATTAACACTATCAACTAAGATTTGACACGTTGGATTGTTGTGATCTTCTTATCACTCCTTACCAATGTGATTCAACGCATTTTTTGAAGGTGAAGTCCATAATTTTAGGTCTTCTTCCTCATTATCATGCCTTTTGGTAAGACAATAAATAGGGTAGTGGCCAATGGCATGCAATCTTGCTGCTTCATTTGGTTTCTCACTCCAAGACCAAGAGTCACCAAGTCTCCCTGAAAGACATTTTCATGCGACTTTCAACTCGACATAAATCAACAACCACAGGTTGGATCGATGAACTGTCAAATATGTTGGTCTTCTAGAATTCCATTACCTCTAGGGTGACTTCTCCTCTGTGTTTTCATGTCCCAATGAGTTCATTGTGCATCAGTTTCATAAACTAGGATTTTTCTGAGTTTCCTTCAATGCAACTCTCGGATTGGTGGCTCAACTTTGCAAAACCATCCACCATGCCAGTCTTGGTAGTGTTCCCATATAGAAATTACCCATACACACTTTTTAGATCCAATGCCTTGCAATATTTCTACTCCATTTGGTTTTTTTCTCCCGGATTGAGAGTCACCAAGTGTCCCTGAACGACATTTTCATGCGACTTTCAACTCGACATAACTCGCCAACCAAAGGTCGGATCGAAAAACCGTCGACTCTGTTGGTCTTCTATCATGCCATTACCTATTAAACAATAGACCATATACCTAAAATCTATGTACCTACAGTACAACAAAGAAACTATAGTTTCATGAATTGAGAGTAGAAGCACATAATTGTATGAATTAGAAGTAAAAACTCAGTTTCCTTCAATGCAACTCTCACATTGGTGGGTCATCTCTACAAGCCCTCCAACGTGCCAATATTGGTAGTATTCCCATATCAAAATCTCCCATGCACACTTTTCGGAGCCAACATCATGCAATCTTGCTGCTACATTTGGTTTTTCGCTCCTAGACCGAGAGTCACCAAGTGAACCTAAACGACATTTTCATGCGACTTTCAACTCGACATAACTCGAAAACTGGAGGTCGGATCGATGAGCCATTGACTTTGTTGGTTTCCTATATTCCCATTACCTCTATCAGGACCTCTCCACCACATTTTCATGGCCCAGTGATTTCATTGCGCCTTGGTTTCATAAACTAGGGTTTTTCTTAGTTTCCTTCAATGCAACTCTTGCATTGGTGGGTCAACTCTACAAAACCCTCCACCATGCCAGTCTTGGTAGTGTTCCCATATCATTTTTTCCCATACACACTTGTAGGAGCCAATGGCATTCAATCTTGCTGCTTCATTTGGTTTTTTGCTCTTGGACCAAGAGTCACCAAGTGTCCCTAAACGACATTTTCACGTGACTTTCAACTCGACATAAATCAACAACCGAAGATTGGATAGATGAACCATATAATTTTTTGGTCTCTTGGAATGCCATTACCTCTGGGGTGACCTCTCCTCTATGTTTTCATGTCCCATTGAGCTCATTGTACATCAGTTTCGTAAACTGGGATTTTTTGTAGTTTCCTTCAATGCAACTCTCGCATCGGTGGGTCAACTCTGCAAAACCCTCCACCATGCCAATCTTTGTAGTGTTCCCATATAGACATTACCCATACACACTTTTCAGAGCCAACATCTTGCAATGTTTCTGCTCCATTTTGGTTTTCGCTCCCAGACCAAGAGTCACCAAGTGTCCTTAAATGACATTTTAATGCGACTTTCAACTCGACATAACTCGGCAACCAAAGGTCGGATCGACAAACCATCGACTACGTTGGTGTCCTATCATGCCATTACCTAGTAAACAATAGACCATATACCTAAAATATATGTACCTATAGTACAACAAAGAAACTATAGTTTCATGAATTGCAAGTAGAAACACATAATTGTATGAATTAGAAGTAAAAACTCATACATTAATTACAAGTATATATCCAATTAGGGTTTCATGGATTGAGAGAAATTTCCATACATAGAGATTCTTTGTTATTTTAGTTTCTCTTATGTATAACCACTTAGACCATATACCTAAGCTACAACATAAAATAACAAAAAAACTAGGGTTTCACGAATTACAAACCATAAACCTAAAAACTAGTGTTTATAAATTTACACATATAACTACAAACTAGGGTTTTATAAAGTAGAAATTCACATACATAGAGATAATGTTCTATGTTAGTCTCACTTATGTAGAAATAATTAAACCACCACCCTAAGCTACATGCAGAAATAAAAAAAAACTAGCGTTTCATGAACTACAAACCACAAACATAAAAAATAAGGATTACAAATACCTAGAGCATATACCTAATCTATAAGAACAAATATCAAGCAAGATAGGGTTTCTTCAACTAGAAACCACAAAGGTAAAAGCTAGAGTTCATGTATTTAGACATAGAACTACAAAATAGGGCTTATGAACTCATTAGATTTATATCATTATATTTGTTAGTCTCACTTAAATAGAAACTAGTAGACCATATACCTAGAATATATATACTTGCACTACTAGATAGCTAGAATTTCATGAACTACATTGGATATAATTTTCCTTTCAATTCTGCATGTGGTTGAAGCATGTTAGTGGTGTTGATGGGACATTATCATCATATCATATAAAGTCAACCTCTTTTGCAACCGACATACATTGACATAGACCCCAATCAATCCACTTTTCATGAAGATAGGACTGTCAAACTAAGAATGATTTCCAGCCAAGTCAAAATGATTATGATAGTCCAAAACACTAATTTACTGAAAACCGCATCCATTGAAGGCAAGTACAGTTACACATCGCTTTTGGAATATAACCCCAGAGGAAATTAGAGTGGAGGTCCAGTATTCCCAGCGCCTTTAGCTACCCAATCTCCGGTGGAATTATTCCTGTCAAATTACTTTGGGAAAGATTCAGAATGCGTAATAAAGAGAGGTTTCCCAGAGAAGGTGAAATGTTACCTTGCAATCCCAATCCAGGGAGTATTATGGAAACCACTCGTTTAGTATGCTTTCTGCAGAAAATACCACTCCAGGAGCACACGTTATAGGGGTTTTCTGCTGTCCAGTTCAGCAGCAATCCACTGGGATCCAATGTGACTGCCTTTCTGAAGGACAAAAGGGCCTTTGCATCGCTTTTCTCGTGCGCATCCATGGATGATGATGCCAATTCTGCTTGCTCCTTGAAAACGTAAACATGGGGTTAAAGAGAAGTACTTCGATCGATCTTGTGGTCATCCGGAAGATCATGGAATAAATCATGTTCCCCGAGAATAGGTGAGGAATGATATGTAATAGTTGCCGCAGTGACAGTGTTTGATGGAATTGTAGTTTCCAGGCTCAGAAACCACACCAGCTTCATTATCGACACAACACCTTTCTCCATTTTTCTCAAACCCAAAACTTAAAACTGTAATGCCCTTCCTCTGAATTCTTTTCTTTGGGAAGACATATGAATGTTGTAGCTCTCATATAAACTGATTGAAGATGCAGAATAAGTTGAAAAGTCTAAAATGATATAAATCGCTATTTTGACTGGTAGACGGGTGTGAAGCAAGTTGTGGAAATGATGAATTAGTTGAAAGATTGGAGAGATCGCTATGCTGATTGGTACACAGCTGTGAAAAGTCTATATAATATAGGAAAAAGATTGGAGAAATTGCTGTAATGACTGGTATAACACGGCTATGAAACAAGTTGTGGAAAATGACGAATCCTAGTTTAAAGATTGGAGAAATCGCTATATTGACTGGTACACGTGTGAAAAGTCTAAATAGAATAGGAAAAAAATTGGAGAAATTGCTGTAATGATTGATATGACTGGTATAGCACGATTATGAAGCAAGTTGAGGAAAATGGCGAATCCTAGTTTAAAGATTGGATAAATCGCTATCTCGTTTGGTACACGGGTCTGAAGCAAGTTGTAGAAAATGATGACTCCTAGTTTAAAGAGTGGAGAAATCGCTATATTGACTGGTACACAGGTCTAAATCAAGTTGTGGAAAATAATGAATCCTAGTTTAAAGATTGGAGAAATCACTATATTGATTAGTACACAGGTGTGAAAAGTGTAGACAGAATAGGAAAAGGTCTATGTTGGTTTTATGAGAGAGTCCTAATTATATTTTTGATTTCCCCAATTTTGTGTTTTATTAGTACATGTTGAATCTACTTTATAGATGGCCCATCTATTTATTTTTATAAAAGCTACTTTATAATGTACCTATAGATCATTTTAAAATACCAGTTTTTATGAGGGTGTAATGTTCAATAATGTTATAATAATTCCATCAACAAAATTTAAGCAACGGGCTTGCAAAAATGATTGCTTTCACGAAGTGAAAATCATTTACATAATTGAAAATAAAACTAGTTAGACCGGGTGGGAGGACGGGAGTTATAGATGCCATTGCAAGCTATGGCACCCCTGGAGCTAGATTAGGAAGCTATGGCCCGATATAATGTATGTGATATGGATCCTATCTGAGGGAAGGGAAACTTGTCCTCTCTCTATAGTATAGACATTTAGAAACGAGGGTGAATGAAGGAAGGATCCGGATGGATGGTCTAGCCAAAGAAAGGATGGCCCAAGTGGGTGGCCCAATGGAGACTTTACCTTCCCTGGGTGGGTTCACCGGGATTCTAGTTTTGTCATCTCCCGCCTTTAAAAAACTTCTTTTGTTTTGTTTTTCAAACAAGTCAAATTATTTTTTTGGTGTTTGGTTTTGTCCTCACCCTTCAAGAAATTTGAAGTGTTGTTGTGGGGAGTATTCGAACTAGTGGCCATTCTAAAAAATGGGAACCTATATAACTAGCATAAGGTGACATTTATGACAAAACCACAAGAACCCAAGAGAAAAGAAAAAGGCCACCCAATTGTGCATCAGTTATATTTACCATCCCTACTGATGGTGGATGCCACATCCAAAGTTGGTATTCTATTAGATTTCCAACCATGTCATATGATGATACAGATTCCATACCCTCCGTTTTTTGTACTTAGAATCTACTTAATTATCACTCCATATTCTTTTGTCACAAAATGGATGAAAAGGGATCACATTCGTAATGCTGTTGAACTAATCCAAGATGATGATAATAAAAATAAAGAGAGAGATAGAATAAACAAAAGGGAAATTGACACAGGATACCGACTCTATTAAAAAAATCAATATAGACGGAGCATTGTGTGTGTGTGTGTTGTGCACACAACATTGACATGAGAAAAAAAAATCTAACATCTATCATCATCCACAATAAAAGTACATACCTTAGAGGATCAAACAATTTACAAATTGTATTTAAAAGTATTATCGCTAAAAAGAGGCAAAATAGATAAAGTAGGTGGCTAGTTGATAATGATGACAAAAATTAGGAGGTGGCAAGGACATACCCCATGTCACAAGGAGGATATTTGTTTTAAAAATGTGTGCACAAATCATTAAGTGTTGATAATTCATAGTCAAACATCTATGCCAAGGTTGGGATTTCAAAAATATTGGTCATCCCTTGTTGACCTTAATGATTTAGTACCTGTAGACAAGATTGTAAATATTCGTATGTTTTTAGAGAAAAACTTATTACTCAAATTTTAACCAAAATAGTGAGAAATACATCAAGGGTAGGTTGCAATAGACTTCTGGAAAAACAGAAATCTGAACGTCAAAAAGCAATATTAGAGGCACCTACACAACATTTTGGAATATGGCGTAAGAATATGAAATGTGAACAATCGGATTACTTTCCGGAAGATATAACTTTTATTTATGGAAATGAGGTATAAATCCCAAAAATGAGGTTCTTCTAAGGTTGGTATGTTATTTTTTTCCCAAAAAATAATGAATATGTTTGCATTGGTCCACTTGTTTAGTATGCAAATGGTAGAATTTTGTGAAAAAAATTATATAGAGTTGTAGAGAATAGGTGTGTCTAGTGCAACGTTATTTTTCCATATTTATTTATGTTATATTTTTTTTTAAATTCAGGAAGTCAGGGACGCCCCAAAATCACAAGGTCGAGTGTTGGTCCATGACATCTTGGTCTTAATATAGTCAATGAACAATATTTGTTTTTAGGATGTAGGCCTTTGTGTCTTCTTGTGCAGGTTCTTTTCCATTTTCTAAATAGGTGAGCCAATCAAAAGTTATAGTCAAAGCAAATAACCTACATTTTTTGTTAGATTGACGTTAGCCTATTTAAAATTAAATAAAAAATAGAAAAAGACTATAGATTTAAATAAAATTTACATATTGAGAATCTACAAATAGAGTTACACAAGTGTGTGAATTTTCATTAGCAGTGGACAAGCGTGGCATATGAAAAATCATGCACGAAATACAAGAAGTGGTACAAAACATGTTTTATGTCATAAGACAGTCCAAACCACTTGGTTTGGCAACCTGAACCTAAAACAAAAGCAGCCAAGTCATCCACCATGTAGGCTAGAAAAAAGGTGCCCGCCAAAATTGTAAATTTAAATCATGCGTGCGTGTAGTTTAAAACATAACACGCACACACTAGAAGCATAATCGCGCTTTTAAGTGCGCGCACGTTAAACACATGTCCGCGCATATGTTAAGTTAAAGCTTTATTTTGATTTTATGTTCAAGCATTTGCAATGGAATGATCATGATGAATAGTGATGATGAGGAGGAGGAGGATGATGATGAGGATGATGACTATGACTATGATGATGATGATGATGATGGCGATGACGATAACGATGAACAATTTTTGTGACGATGATGATGATGATGATGATGATGACCATGATGATGATGACCATGGCGATGATGATGAACAATGATGACGAAGATGATGATGAATATGATGATGATGATGATGACGACGATGACGACGATGACGACGACGATGATGATGATGATCACGAATAGTGTGACTATGATGACGATGATTATGATGATGATTACGATGATGAGGATGATGATGGCTATGATGGTGATGATAATGATGACCGTGATGATGATAAGGATGATGACTATGATGATGAGGATGAGGATGAGGATGATGATGAGAAGGAGGAGGAGGAGGAGGATGACTAAGATGAGGATGATGAGGATGATTATGAGGATGATGATGATGATGATGATGATGACAATGATGATGAACAATGATGGCGACGATGATTGAGGATCATGACAATGATGATGATGAGGATGATGACTGTGATGATGATGACGAGGATGAGGATGATTATGACAATGATGACGACAATGGTGATGATGAGGATGATGAGGATGATAGGTTTAATTGAAACTTTACTTTGATTTTCTTTTCAACCATTTTCAATGGAACGATGATGATGACCATGACAATGATGATGAACATGATGATGAGGAGGAGGAGGATGATAAGGATGAGGATGATGACGATGACAATGATGATGAACAATGATGGTGATGATGATGATGATGATGATGATGAGGATGAGGATGATGACGACGATGATGAGGAATAATGACGATGATGATGATAAGTTTACGTGAAACTTTGCTTTGAATTTATTTTCAAGCATTTGCAATGGAATGATGATGATGAACAATGATGACGATGATGAGGAGGATGATGACAATGATGATGATGAGGATGATGACTATGATGATGATGAGGATGAGGATGAGGATGATGATGATGACGACGGCGATGATGAACAATGATGGTGATGATGATGATGATCACAATGACTATGACTATGATGACGATGATTATGTTGATGATGATGATCATGATCATGATGATGATTACGATGATGAGGATGATGATGTTGATGACGATGATGATGAGGAGGAGGAGGATGATGATAACTATGATGATGAACAATGATGGTGATGATGAGGAGGAGGAGGAGGAGGAGGAGGAGGAGGATGATGATGACGACGATGATGAGGAACAATGATGATGATGGTGATGATGATGGTGATGATGATGATAAGGATGATGAGAATGATGATGATGACGATGATTATTGTGATGATGATGATGAGGATGAGGATGATGATGATGAAGATGAGAATGATGATGAAAAATGTTGGGGATGGCAATGATGATGATGACGATGATGAGGAACAATGATGATGACGACGATGATGATAGGTTTAGTTTAAACTTTGCTTTGATATTATTTTCAAACATTTGCAATGGAATGATGATGATGAACAATGAGGATGATGATGAGGAGGATGATGACAATGATGATGATGAAGATGATGACTAAGATGATGAGGATGAGGATGAGGATGAGGATGAGGATGATGATGGTGATTATGAGGACGATGGTTATGATGATGATGATGATGATAGTTGTGATAATGATGAGGATGATGATGTTGTTGTTGTTGTTGTTGATGATGATGACCATGATGATGATGTGACCATGCGGATGATGATAAAAAATGATGTCGACGATGATGATGACTATGATGATGATGACTATGATGATGATGATGATGATGATGACGACGAGGATGATGATGATCATGAATAGTATGAATATGATGACTATGGTTATGATGATAATTTCGATGATGATGATGATGCTGACTATGATGGTGATGATAATGATGATGATGATGATGATGATGATGATGATGATGACAATGATGATGATGATGGGGATGATGATGAGGAGGAGGAGGAGGAGGATGACTATGATGATGATGATGATGACGACGACGATTGTGATGATGAACAATGTTGGTGATGATGATGATGAGGATGATGACAATGATGATGATGAGGATGATGACTATGATGATGAGGATGAGGACGAGGATGAGGATGATGATGATGATGATGGTGATGATTTCGACGATGGTTATGATGATGATAGCTTTAGTTCAAACTTTTCTTTCATTTTATTTTCAATCATTTGTAATGGAATGATGATGATGACCATGACGATGATTATGAACACTGATGATGACGATGAGGATGACAACGACGACAATGATAATGATGATGAATTTTAATAGTATGACTACGATGACGATGATTATGATGATAATTACGATGATGAGGATGATGATCACTATGATGGTGATGATAATGATGATGATGATGATGACAATGGTGATGATGAGGATGTTGACTATGATGATGATTATGGCGATGAGAATGATGATGATGATGATGAAAATGAGGAGGATGATGACTATGCTGAGGAGGATGAGGATGACGATGACGATGAGGAGGAGGAGGAGGAGGATGATGACTATGCTGAGGAGGATGAGGATGACGATGACGATGAGGAGGAGGAGGAGGAGGATGATGATGATGATAATGATGACGATGACGATGATGATGAACAATGATGGTGATGATGATGATGAGGATGATGACAATGATGATGATGACGATGGTGATGACGATGATGATTGGGATGATGATGATGATGAGAATGATGAGGAACAATGAAGATGATGATGAGGATGAGGATGATGACAATGATTATGATGAGGATGATGACTATGATGATGATGAGGAGGATGAGGATGAGGATGAGGATGATGACAATGATGACAATGATGATGAACAATGACGGTGATGATGATAATGATGATGTTGAGGAACAATGATGATGATGGTGACAATGGTAGGTTTAGTTGAAAATTTTCTTTGATTTTATTATCAAGCATTTTCAATGAAATGATGATGATGACCATGACTATGATGGTGAGGATGATGACAATGGAATGACGATAATGATGAATAATGATGATGAGGAGGAGAAGGAGGAGGAGAATGATGATTATTAGGATGATGACTATGATGATGAGGATCATGATGATGACGACGATGACGATGTAAACAATAATGGTGATGCTGATGATGATCATTATCATGATGACTTTGACTATGATGAAGATGATTAGGATGATTATGATGATGATGATGAGGATGATGATGTTGTTGATGATGATGATGATGACCATGACGATGATGTTGAACAATGATGATGATGATGATGACGATGACAAGGACACAGATGATGATGGTGAGGATGAGGAGGATGAGGATGAGGATGATGACTATGATGATGATGATGATGACGATGACAATGATGATGAACAATGATGGTGATGATGATGATGATGATTATGATGATGAAGAACAATGATGATGATGATGAGGATGATGAGGATGAGGATGATGACAATGATGGTGATTGTGATGATGATGATGAGGATTACTATGATGACGATGATTATGATGAAAGTTGATCCTGAGCTTACTGTACAAAGTTGAGCCTGAGCTTAGTGCAAGAGCTCAACCTCCTTTTAGAATGTATTTTTGGTACTTTTTCTGATTTGATGGGAAATAAAATTCATCTTGAATTACTTATCCCTTGAGTTCCTCGTGGGATAGGTCGTCTCAGTTCATCTTGTGCTCTCTTTAGTCTTTTCTAATGTGCTAGGGGGTAAGATGTTGTTTAGTTGAGATTTTGTTCTTGAATATGGTGAATTTATTATGTAAATGATGTCGAACTTATAATAGTTTGTCTCTTACCAATCTCATTTTTACATAAACATATCCATAAAGTATAGTATCTTTTTTATATGATTTATTTCAAAAATAAATATTATCTATCTATATCTATATTATTTAAGTTTTACTTAACTCTCAAAAATGTAAAATTTATATCTTTCTCTTTAAATTTTTAAAAATATGTTAATCTCTTTTTCTATAACTTTAAAAAATTATTTGACTCTTAATTGATATTTCTTATTTAATGCAGAGTTTACCCATAAAAGAAATCAATATGACCAAGAAAGTAGGGTTTTTACACAGTAAGGTATCCCCTATAAAAATTGATATGACCCTTTGAGAAAGGGTGTTTTGAAAGTAATGGGGGTGATTAAAATTCCAATACTGTAGTGACCATGACTCATGAGTTTCTTTTCATATGACGAATGTTCATCGATTTCTGCAGATGTACAGTCCATAGAATAGAATAGATCATCTGGTACCACAAATATTTAAAAAAATGTGTGGCCATCAGTGTAATGAGTGTTTATATGTGTATTAAAGATTTCAATGGTTTTCAATATTTAGTAATGAGATTTCTCCCATTTTCAAGATTTAGTAATAAATATTTATAGTAATCCATTTGATACTTTATACAGCGTGGCCCCTCCGACATCACATCTATGAAATTTGAAAGATGAAGTATTTTGTAGAGTCCACAGAGCTCGATGCTTTATTTTTTCTTGATAGTAGCTGTCAATTTCAATTAGTCATGGAACTCGCATCCTGGATTTTGATGTGTCAGCTCATACAAGCATTCTCTACATTTTTCTCAGTACATGATTCACAACTTATTAATAGAGCTTTATATATACCATTATTTATATATAACAAGCAACCTTTCCAAGTTTGATTCAAGGATGATGACAATGATGATGATTGGGATGATGACTATGATGAAGATATGAGGATGACTATGATGATGATGATTATGATGATGATTACAATGATGATGACTATGATGATGATTACGATGATTATGACTATGATGATGATTATGATGGTGATGATGGTTAGTGTTGGAGGCCTCCCTTACCCTCCACTATCCATAGGTAAGGAGTCTAAGACCTCATAATGGAACCCATGGGCCTAAGAAGAAAGTAGTGGTGAAGACTATATTGTAAAAATACTCATACATGAATGAAAACCAATACATTGTTGAAGAATGTTAGTCATAAAATGGGATAAATGTTAGTGAGTAAATGTTGTAAATGTTAGGCAGAAGTGCATGCGTCTCTTTGTGCGTACGCATTAGTATGCACATGCGCTCTTATACATGTGTGCGTGCTCATAAATATGTGTGTACGCACCTATTACTAGTTAAAAAAAATAGAGATATGGATTCTCGGAGTTGCTACCGATTTTTACAGGTTTTCTACAACTGTTCGCGCATTTTGTGCTCTTGAACTTTTCAATTTGGCTCAGACTCAATCATCAATTGGAAACTCTTTGATCTATTGGATAGAAGATCACTCTTGGAATGTAACAAACTTATTCAGTGGTCTTGGAAGTTAGTGGATAGATTCAAACTCCAAGTTTTCATTGCAATAAGAGATCATTTTGAATAGGTATGCTGAATTGTAAATAATTGTTTTCATTCACAAGCTTTCAAATCATTTCATTGATGTATGTTTTATCATATTCCTAACAAAATATCTATCTCATAGACAACAATTAATTTCACAAGAAGAATTCCCAACTTCACATCTAAACAAGTCTCATATTCTCCATAAAAGATGAAGTATGCAATCTTAACTAATTTACACTTGCACATGAATATATTTTGTTTTCACACAATGATGGCATAGATGAAGTTATCTTTTGAGACTCTTCAATTTAAAAACAAAACCTTTGAAGCAATAATGGGAGAGGGTCCATATTGAATAGTTCACCAAATTGTCCATATTTTTTATGCAAGATAAAGTATACAATGTAGACCAATAATCATTTGCACATGAATATATTTTGATTTCCCACAAGGATGGCATAATGAGGTTCTCTATCGGGACTCTTCGACTTGTATAAAAACCTTGGAAGAAATCATTGGAGAGGTTCCATATTGAATAGTTCACCAACTTGTCCATGCTCTCTTGTTCATGCTAGATTTATCATAACATGCCTTTGAGCTTGACAGAGATGCCTCTACCCCAATGATTTCTCCCTTTTTCGGGGGATTTTAAACCTACTCATTGTTTAATTAGTGAATGTGTTCTCTTTAGTTAACTTGTAATACCTCCTCATTAGTTCACTCATCTTGTTGTGACCGCCAATACGTTTTGAACAAAAAGGAAGTCATAGTCCTATAGCTGTAATAACTGCAAACTTGACTCTCTTTACTTGACTCAAATAGAGTATAGAAATCAAACTTTATTTTGAACATAAAGAGTCGACATGCGTCATGTTTCTTGTATAATGGAACTAATACCTTATTTTTTGCTTCTTATGTAGGGGTAGACCTCATATTTTTTATAAAGAAACTTTTGGAGATGGGAAACTCACTTAACATAGTAAGAAAAATTAGAAGGAATATGCCCATTGAAAAGGAAAATGAGGTAAGAGAAAAGGCCAGTTTGGAAATGGAGAGAGTGAGACATGGTCTAGATATTTTCACTAATACTACGAGTGATCCTAACAGAGTTGATGACACAACAACCTCTACTTCGGAATGATGGGTGAAGCGGTTGCATCCAACGGAATCAACTCAAATTCCAACATTAACACAGTCTCCAACCAACAATCCATCAACGATCCATGTTAAACCTCTTGAAGACATAGGTATATTGAGAGATGCTAAGTATCAAGCGTTGGACCTCAGAGAAATGATTAATTTTCAATTTGTCCAAGAAGACCACAACCATGTCGAGCACATTGCCAATATGGACCGACATGTGAATGAAGCACCACAACAAAGAAGCCCTGGGATTCATAGCTCATGTCCACCTTCCCTACCTCAACCGTATAGTGCAAGAAAAAGGACTCCCAGACGTATCCTGTTAGAATAATCAACCCATAGTATTTACCCACTTAGACATTATTTCATTTGTTTTGTCTTATTTGCCTAGTCCATGAGTCCCACCATGTGCAAGTTGTCAATTGCCTATCCATAGAGGTCAAACTTGCCATTATTGACTCATGGAGCGCTTTGGAAAGTCCTGGGAATCAAATCTGCTTTATTCCTGGCCTCCTAGGCGCCCTTCTGCTTTTTCTGCTTTGTTGACTGCTTTTCCAGTTTTTTAAAGCACATAAGGAAAGCTAGACTAGGTGAGGTGAACTTGTTTTATTCCCCTTTCATCCTCCACTCTTTCCTCCATGCAAAAGCATGTATGAGCTGCCATTTGACCACTCTTTAGCTTGCCCATGCGCCCTTGCTAATTCGTGGGGTCCTTGATAGATTTGGGATCAGCTTTTTACACCTATGGGGGATTTGCCTATTTTGGGTAAGCCTGCTTTATGCTAGATTTGGATGCTTCCTCATGCATTCGATTTGCTCATGTATTCTATATATTCAGCAGCCTATGTTATTACAGGGTTGGCTATTGTACACTCAGTTAATATAATTTTGTGTTACAGCTCCATATTCAGTCTCCATTGTTGATAATTTGCATGATCAATTGTTAATTGCTGTGAGTGAAATTAATCTACTGCAGGCCTGAATTTCTACATATCCATGTGGATGAAATTTGTCTGTCAGGCCTTGAAGGTAAGTTTCCCAAATGCACTATCGATTGGAAATGTAGCAAATTAATGAAGGAATATTTTAAATCCAAAGATGATTCAGGCAAATGTCAATTAATATGATGTTTTTTAAATTCAAATTTTTTAGTTGTTGTGAGGAGATTTAGAGGTATAAAGATGGTTATAATTTCATAGGATAACAATCATATTGTTACAAATATCCAATCTGCTTTTAATGCGATTGGGAAGACGTCTCGTAGTAAAGATATTTGTGCGGCTCATCGTGTGTTATCAGAATCGGTTGTAAGCAAGTCTACACGACAACGTTACTTCCTTTCACAAACTTCTCACATACTTAAATTAAATATAAAAAATGTTAAGAAGTACTCTGCTATAAGAGAAAATATTTAGACTCCAAGTGGAAAATATTGTTGGGCTTTTGTGGGCAGTTTTCCTCATCGAGAGATGAAGCTAATTGATGTTGTTAAGGACTTAGTACAAAAGTTTTGGAATTATCATACCATACCTTCATCTAACCAAAGAGATGTGCTAAATATAAGAAAAGGTTCTAGTGAATGTGAACCCCACGTCAAACACTTGCATGATACAACACAGACTGAACTCTATGAGATGTTCATGAATGAGCACACACAATTGAACCTGAGACAAAGGTCCTTTGAGAAATGTAAACATGGTACATTCGTATATGCATTGATAGAAACAAATGTTGTTGTAGATACCATGTAGAATATGAATATTTTTATGACACGTATAAACATATATTTTTTGATTTGCATACTAACCTTGAGCAGGATTGCAATGAATCCGTAATACCACCAAATGCGTCGAGATAATTTATCATCAACATCATGTGTCTAAGTAATGAAGGAAAAAAACACTATGGAAAACCATGTCTATATGGGAATTGTTCTAGGTGCCATGGGTTTTCTCTTTTGAACCGTTGCATTCATGGAAGCGATGAGCATCAATTTGGAAATATGAGTGTGGAGATGCAGAGCTTCAAGTACCTAACCTATCAATCATATAGGACAAACGAAAAAAAAGATTGCATTGGTGAAGTCACAGGTGCAAATGATTATTGCATGCTCTTCCTCTGACATGTTAAGTTTCTACATATACATTCTTTAAAGGTCACATTCTAATACGACCCTTGTTTTCATGGAAACGGGTACGGGTATGTGATTTTTTTAGGGAGTTCTACAAGAAAACCGAGTAGTATGTTCACTATGTGCATGTAGCGCGATGGCAAGATGAGAAATATAGAAAATGTGGGAAAAAATTCCCCATTGGGACCATTTTTTCAATTGTGGATTTTGAAAAAAACTACACCTTTTAGCCACAAAATGAAATTCATAGTCAATACCACCATTCCAACCAAGTCAACATCATAGTACATATTACGTATAGGCATGGACCTGAGAGCAGCATTAACAACAGGATAATATAGAAGGAGACAAACTTTTACATAAGTGATGATAGATGCCATGATCTGCATTATGTGCAATGATTGTTTTCAAATTTTCTATGATCAGCTAAAGGAGGGAGATATACAGATGGATCAGCATTAGATATGGTCAGATGGTTGTGCAGGCCAGTTCAAAAATTCATGAGTCTTCCAATGGACGAGCATGTTACATAAGACTTACAATGTGCCTTGTATATAGAACTACATTGAGACTAGGCATGGCAAAGGTGAGCATGGCGGGGCCAGTGCATGCATCAAGACCTCACTATGATGGGAGGAGATGAGGTTTACTAGAAACCACCATATCAAAGATGTAGAATCCATATTTCGATGGTTCTCTGCAACAATGTCATACTGAACTAAAGTGCAACATACATCAACAGGGGAAGGAATTCCATTCAGGAATTTTTGGCATGTGGTTGACATCGATCGATCTCGTTCTGATAGTTGAAGAATAGTACAAGGAACATGTGGATTTTATTCAGTTCGAAGATTAAACAACCCCCTATTTGAAATATGGATGTGGAAACTTTCTTTCTTTTGCAGCCCTTGTAGCAGTGGTGAATGGGATGAATGTGAATCCATGGATTGGGTTGATGATTGGGATTGTGTGTCACTTGTAGTAGACCCATGCCTAGTCGTTGAAACAACCCACTTAGAGGAGGTTTAGTTAGCAATTTCGATAGACTACGACCATAACTTAGATCTTGTACAACCAAGACACATATATGCAGTTGTTTCCCCGAAAGGAAATGAATGGGGCATGTATTATTGGTTAGTACGATGCATTCAAGGTAGGAAAATACTAGATGGATCATTGATTGATGATGAAGGAAATGAATTTCCTATTAGCTCGATGGTGGTTAACAGTGAATATCTTACACTAGATAGGAAATCAAGAAGAACTAGTGGGCATGTATTTGTGGATTACAGACTAGGTTCTATGGTCTATCACTTCAAAAACTTGATTGTTGGCATGAACATCCATCTACAGACAATGCCAAACAAGAACTAAACCAAGGTATATTACTTCTTTCCTCATTTATAGAACGAGAGATTGATGGAGAAAATTAGTTACAGAGAGGATCCAAATGGCTATATTGAATGACATTGGGTAATTGCACTTACACTCCACTTGGGAGAAAGCCTAGTTTGAATAATATTTTCTGGAGGCATTCCTGGACCGTCACGAGTTGGGGGGAGGCCACCCTGGCCATAATCTCATGCCACGATCCCAACGGTATTGACAGTTCATCCATCGGATCCTCGGTTAGCATTCTATGGCGAGTTGCAATAGGCTTGCAAAAGCCATTCAGGGATGCCTGGGCCAAGTCAAGGTCGGGGTCCAAAAACCAAATCAAGCAGCGATTTCCAAATCCGTCGACACCTATAGGTGTGTTTGGGGGTGGCTGCGATGGGAGCGCCACTACTGATCGCCTGACATAGGTTTTTCCAGGGTCCATGCACCTTTTTCAGGGTTGAATTGACCCCACTAGGGAAAAACCCTAGTTTTCAAAATATGGCATGGAGGCATGCCCGGGCCGGGCAGATTTAGGTGGGATGCCACCCTGGCCATAATCCAATGCCATGATCCCAACGGAACCGACGGTTCGTCCATCAGATCCTCGGTCAACGTTCTATGGTGAGTTGCAGTAGGCTTGTAAAACTTGTTCAAGGATGCCTGACCAATTCAAGGTCGGGATCCAAAAACCAAACCAAGCGGCAATTTTCAATTCCGTCGGCTCCTGCACGAAGTGTTCAAAATTGAACCCTTCACAACCCTTCCAAAGGGTTCTATCCCTTCCCTGAAGTGTAAAGTTAAAATTTCCCTTAAAAAAAAAATTAAAATATGAATTTTACCCTTCCAATCAAGATGGGCATAATTTATATCAACATTTCAAAAGAAGGGAAACATTTGAAATTACCCATCCATTTAAATTTGTCAATATGTTGAAATTCCTATGCTATAAAGTTCAACTCTTCATTCATGATAAATTATAATCACTCACTCACTCATTTCATGCATTCACTACTTAGTTATGCAAGATGGACAAAAATCATTGATGACTACAAGGCACTAGCCATCGAGATGTGACTCTGACTACCATGTCACTTGGAGCTGCAATCTAAAGTGTGACAATGTGTCAACAACTATGACTATAACAAAAAATAACAACTACTAGTATACTACTAGGCTCAAAACGAGATCAAAACTTTGTGCCTACTATTTATGTGAACCTCGAAACCAATGTCCTTTCTTTTGTGGTCAAAATGAAATTAAAAAGGCCAGTTTGATACGTCCTCCCCTACAATAATTTATTTTTTGCATGAATATCATGGGCTCATGACAACTATAAGCAAATGTAAATAATGGCATGTAGCTAAGATCAGAAATTGTAGAGAGGTCGATTTATTCATTGCTATAGAAAGGTGTCATTGGGCACTCGATGTGGAGAAATAATGGTTATTAATGAAATGAAAAAAACAATTGTTGGCTCACGGATAGTATTCAATTTGATGGGTGGCATGATCATGATGTGATCTCCCTCCATCATTCCAAACATTTGTGGTTTCTCACAACGTTTGTCCTCGGCGCCACCAAAATACATGTAACAATTACTTGTGTTTACATCCTCTTCTCTTTAAATCCTCATCTCATAGTCATAAATAAGGATTATTATGCATTCAGATATTCACCTTATAAACGGAATTGACGCAAAGAATAAGAGACAAATATAAGCAAGTCTTATATTAAAATCACCATATAATTCTTTAATTAACACTATCAACTAAGATTTGACACGTTGGATTGTTGTGATATTCTTATCACTCCTTACCAATGTGATTCAATGCATTCTTTGAAGGTGAAGTCCATAAATTTAGTTCTTCTTCCTCATTATCATGCCTTATGGTAGGACAATAAATAGGGTAGTGGCCTGCATTAGCATGGAAAATGATTTCGACATAGAGGTTATACACATTAATTCTTTTCATTAAATAACTTAAATTCCTACCCATGACTGTTGATTGAGTGATGCTTGGACTGGTATGAAACAAAACAAATTTTAGAGCCTCTATCACTTAATTACTCACACCTAGAACTTCTCAAATATAGCCATTAATAAACTTATTTTGGTGTTTTGGTTCAATGTAAAAGGAAGACTGTTGAGACTCATACATGTAGTGAGTTTCAATTGAATTAGGCTTGATTCCATTTCCCTTTCATTCCATACATGTATGCTTTCACGAAAAGTATTGAACAAAAAAATTCGATGCCCAGACCCTAGTTATGCCAGATTTGCTAACTTGCTTGGTATGCAGGAATTTATTTTTTAATGTTTTTTTAGTTGTGTATTATTTTTTCTTAGGTTCCCAATCCTTATCATTCTTACATCTCTCAAGCATGGACCTCATTTTCATGTTACTTTCAATTCGACATAACTTGAAAACCAGAGGACGGATCGATGAGCCATCGACTCCATTGGTCTCCTAGCATGCCATTACCTCTAGTGGGCCCTCTTCACCACGTTTGCATGGCCGAGTGAGTTCATTGTGCAGTGGTTTCATAAATTAGGGTTTTTCTTAGTTTCCTTCAATGCAGCTCTCGCATTGGTGGATCAACTCTGAAAAAACCTCCACCATGCCAGTATTTGTAGTGTTCCCATATTGGTATTTCCCACACACACTTTTTGGAGCCAATGACATGCAATATTTCTGCTCCGTTTGGTTTTACGCTCCCGGACCGAGAGTCACCAAGTGTCCCTAAACGACATTTTCATGCAAATTTCAACTAGACATAACTTGAAAACCGAAGGTCAAATAGAAAATCCATCGAGTCTGTTGGTTTCCTGGCATGCTATTACATCTAGTGGGACCTCTCCACCATGTTTGCATGGACGAGTGAGTTCATTGTGCATCAGTTTCTTAAACTAGGGTTTTTTTTCAGTTTCCTTCAATGCAACTCTCGCATTGGTGGGTCAAAAATACAAGCCCTCCACCGTGCTAGTATTGGTAGTGTTCCCATATCAAAATCTCCCATACACACACTTGTCAGATCCAACATCATGCAATCTTGCTGCTCCATTTGGTCTTTCGCTCCTAGACCGAGAGTCACCAAGTGTCTCTGAATGACATTTTCATGCGACTTTCAACTCAAGATAACTCAACAACCAGAGGTCATATCGACGAGCCGTCGAATCTGTTGGTTTCTTAGAATTCCATTACCTCTAGTGGGACCTCTCCACCATGTTTTCATGGCCTAGTCAGTTCATTGTGCATCAATTTCGTAAACTATGATTTTTCTCATTTTCCTTTAATGCAACTCTCGCATTGGTGGGTCAACTCTGCAAAACCCTCCACCATGCCATTATTGGTAGTGTTCCCATATCATTTTCTCCCATACACACTTGTCAGAGCCAATGGCATGCAATCTTGTTGCTTCGTTTGGTTTTTTCGTTCCCAGACCAAGAGTCACCAAGTGTCCCCGAATGACATTTTCATGCGACTTTCAAATCGACATAACTCAACAACTGGACATTGGATCGACAAACCGTCAAATCCGTTGGTCTCTTTGAATGCCATTACCTCTAGGGTGACCTATCCACTACATTTTCATGTCCCAGTGATTTCATTGTGCATCGGTTTCATAAACTAGGATTTTCTTAGTTTCCTTCAATGCAACTCTCGCATTGGTGGGTCAAATCTGCAAAACCCTCCACCATGCCAGTCTTTGTAGTGTTCCCATATCGACATTACCCATACACACTTGTCAGAGCCAATGGCTTGCAATGTTGTTGTTCCATTTGGTTTTTCGCTCCTGGATCGAGAGTCACCAAGTGTCCCTGAACGACATTTTCATGCGACTTTTAATTCGACATAACTCAGCAACCAAAGTTCGGATCGACAAACCGTCGACTCCGTTGGTCTCTTGTCATGCCATTACCTAGAAAAAATAGACCATATACCTAAAATCTATGTACCTACACTACAACAAAGAAACTATAGTTTCATGAATTGCAAATAGAAACACATAAATGTATGAATTAGAAGTAAAAACTCATACATGAATTACAAGTATATAGCCAATTAGGGTTTCATGGATCGAGAGAAATTCCCATACATAGAGATGCTTTGTTATTTTAGTTTCTCTTATGTATAACCACTTAGACCATATACCTAAGCTACAAGATAAAATAACAAAAAACTAGGGTTTCACGAATTACAAACCATAAACCTAAAAACTAGGGTTTCATGAACTACAAACCACAAACCTAAAAAATAAGGATTAGAAATACCTAGACCATATACCTAATCTATAAGAACAAATATCAAGAAAGCTAGGGTTTCTTGAACTAGAAACCACAAACTTAAAATCTAGGGTTCACATATTTAGACATAGAACTACAAAATAGGGTTTATTAACTCATTAGATTTATATCATTATATTTGTTAGTCTGAATTAAATAGAAACTAGTATACCATATACCTAGAAGATATATATCTGCACTACTACATAGCTAGAGTTTCATGAACTACAATGGATATAATTTTCCTTTCAATTATGCATGTGCTTGAAGCATGTTAGTGGTGTTGAGGGGACGTTATCATCATAGCATATAAAGTCAACCTCTTTTGCAACCGACATACATTGACATAAACCCCAATCAATCCACTTTTCATGAAGATAGTGTTAGAATAATCAAACCCATAGTATTACCCACTTAGACATTAATTCATTTATTTTTGTCTTATTTGCCTAGTCCATGAGTCCCACCATGTGCAAGTTGCTAATTGTCTATCCATAGAGGTCAAACTTGCCATATTTGACTCATGTAGCACTTGGCAAAGCCTTAGGAATCAAATATGGTTTATTCCTGGCCTCCTAGGTGCCTATCTTATTTTTCTGCTTTATGCCGTGTTTTTTTAGTGTTTTAAGGCACATAGGAAAGCAAGACTAGGTGAGGTGAACTTGTTTCTTTCCCCTTTCATCCTCCACTCTTTCCTCCATGAAAAAGCATGTATGAGATTCCATTACACCACTCATTAGCTTGCCCATGTGCCCTTGCCAATTCGTGAGCTTCATGACAGATTTGGGATCAACTTTTTACACCTATGGGGGATTTGCCTATTTTGGGTAAGCCTGCTTTATGCTAGTTTTGGATGCTTCCTTATGCATTTGATTTACTCATGTATTCTATATATTCAGAAGCCTATGTTATTACAGTTTTCGCTATTGTACACTCAGTTAATATAATTTTGTGTTACAGCTCCATATTCAGTCTCTTTTGTTAGCAATTTTGCATGATCAATTGATAATTGTTGTGAGTGAAATTAATCTAGTGCTGGCCTAAATTTCTACAGATAGAACTGTCAAACTAAGAATGATTTCCAGCCAATTCAAAATGATTATGATAGTCCAAAACACTAATTTCCAGCTTGCCAAAATGTGTGTACAATCCCAAATGCAAGTACTAATGATAAACAAGAGTTGAAATGGCACTTTGAATTAGTGAAAGGTATTGTCAAAACAAAATTATTTCCAGCCAAACATTTAGCATTATGACAGTCCTATATTTCACTTTTTATATTTTCAAGGCAAAGGTACAATATTTTAAGTAAACATCAGTGATAAATAATTTTATAAGTGCCAAGTTTCCAATCCAATGGGACTCTTTAACCAAATCAAATTTCCAGCCAAGTAAAATGTCTTATGACATTCCAAGATGTAATTTCCAGTCAAGTATGAATGATAACAAGTATATTCACTTGGATTTTTATGACACAATGACTTGCAAGCAATTCAAGGCCTTTTCTTGTATTTTTCCAAGTAATGGATGTTTATATACCACTGTCAAATTTGTTTAAGTATGGCTGGGAATGATTGTTTAGATACAGTCCCTTTATGGTGTCTTTGTGCCACTTTAAATTGGGTTTTGGACAAATTTGAGGTGAGGAGTTAGTGAGTGGGTAAGATAGGAAGGAAATGAAGTGACCTTAGGCTAGGATAGGTGGGTAAGAAGCCTATTAGGGATGCCCTAAATAGGATATTATAGTCAAGAATTAAGCAAGCTGAGAGGAATTTAAAGGACAAAATAGTGATGAAGTTAGCGTTGCATTAGGGTCTTAGCATGCTAGGAGTTTAGGGATATGGCTAAGGGAGAAGTTAGGGTAGCTTAGTATGAGTTAATGGTGTTCTAGGGCTGTCCAAAATGGATATTACAGTTAGAGATATAGGGAGAGCCATGGGGGTCTAAGTAATGTGGAAATGAAAGGAATAATCCTTTCTCTAGAGAGAGGGAAAGGTAGGAGCCTAGGGCAACGGTTTTAGCATAGGTTAGGCTAGAATAGAATGGTTTAGGTGTGCATTATGGCTTCCTAATAGGTAGTATTACATTCTAGTTTTATAGAAATTCCTATGGTTAGTAAATGGAGTAGAAGGCCTATTAATATGGACAAGGTAAGTCCAAAACACATGTAATAATTTTTTAGCTTCTTTTCACTATGATGCTTGCATGGTAACTATGGTATAAATCTAGGGTTGATACTCTCTATGCATTAATTTCCCATCCTTTCCTTCATTCCTTCATTTATTACATGTTAATTTATTCTTATCAACTCTAGGCATAAGCCTATTATAGAGCCTCTTTCTCTCATGATTTTTTAATGTATGAGTTGTGGAAGATGAGCTATGTTTTACTTATTTCACTATGGTTTATGAAAGGAGTGCTCATGAAGCTCCAACCCTAGCTTATGTGAAGTAATCCATGCTTAATATTTGAAGTATTTCATTTGATTAGTCTATAAAGAATATGTGACATATGACTACAATCCTAGGCATGTTCATATACAAACAAAAAGGTACTTTATAAGAGGCCGCAAGAGATGGTTGGGTAGGGTTGGTGTTAGGGTTTCCCTCCTAGGTATAGGGTTTCATCATTGATTCTGAACCCTAGGTTATTCATGTTAATCCAAAAACACCATTTGAGTTAGGGTTTCCTCATTGATTATAAATCCTAGGTTATGCATGCTAACCTTTAAACTTTAGTTAGGGTTGCAGTTTCCTTGTTGATTCTAAACCCTAGTTTATGCATGCTAACCCTTAAATCATTAAAATTGCAACAATTACAATAGATCGTTAAAATTGCAAGTGCTCAATAAGAGCATAACAAATATGTATGTATTCAATGAGAGTAAGCAATTCCAACTCTGTCTTCAAATATTATGAATTGCCAAATTTATCAAAATCAATGTTTGCCAAGTAGATGTAAGCAAGCCAACAATAGTCATGTTCAATATGATTCTCAGCTCATCAATACTATGAAATTTCCTGTCAATCAAATGGTAAGAGAAGATCATTCCAATATGAATTTTTAGCTTGCAAAATGAGACAATAATTACTATGTAAATACCAAAGGAAAGAAAGTGCTTGTTGGTGAAACCCACCAACAAAGCCTCGTCGACAGAGGTTCTCACTCGGTCAATTCCCAACCCGTGAAATATCCTTGAGCACCATCCCAAATAGGGTTTACCCTGCCCAGCAATGTCCATGGAGTGGATGAAGTCTCACCTGAGATGTTCAAGGGAGAGTTGTCATCACCGAGTTTTGGGTAGTGGGGAAGGAGGATATGGGGATCCAACAGGGAGACACCATAACGGCTAGATTAGAGCCTTGTCATCGACATTAAGTCATTTCCATAACTTGCAGAGTGCATCAAGAACTTATGCATACATTATTGATTCAATTCCATAGCATCATACAACTGTCACATTAAATACCACATCATTGTTTATTAAATGTATCAACTCATAGTGCAACAAAACATAACAAACTTAAAGACAGATAACATCAATATAGTAGAAAGAGATTAAATCATAGCAACATCATAACAGATTAGATTGTAGCAGTGATAATGGACAAGATTCATGCAACAACTGTCATATCATATTAATCTTACGTAAAGGATCCAAATTACACAATTCTTCTCCAAAACCAGAGACTACATACATCAGAAAAACCCAGATAAATTGCAGATACACATGAAATTCTTCAAAAACCAGATTGCACTAGACCTTAGGCGATAATTATCCTCTGATGTAATTCTCCTATGATGATCACAATACTTCTTTTCTTCCTCTTTTCCTCTCCTCTACTTGAAAAACTAGATCTATAAATAGGATTGCGCCTTTACATTGAGGATCCACTTCTAACTAAATTATATCCACTAATGACCTATTGCAACAAAACTTGGTCAAATAATATATAAAATATTCAAAGTGGTTATTCTTCTGCCCATCGCGCTGATCTGGCCTTGCAAAGTACTGCATGAGCTTGCGCAGCTTCCGTGACATTGCACAACTCACTTACCAAAACCCCTGCCAACAGTGCTTTCTATTGCAATTTGGACAATGAATAGGACTGTCAAACCAATTATAACTCTCATCCAAGTATGATTATCCCACAATGTTATTTGGTATTTGGTATTTAAAATTATGATTGTTATTGTACACGTTTATGCAATTGTGTATTTTTTTGTTAACTAACCTACAATGTTAAATTTTTTATGCATTTTATTGTCAACATACAGACTTTATTGCTTCGTCAACAATAAGTATTGCAAGTGCATCAACTGTATCTACTACTGCATTGACATAATGTATGCAAATCTGTAATAAAAGAAAAAGTAATATAAAGAAGTGCGAAATGATATATTAATATATACAAATATCCAATCATATACAGTAGTAGTGAAAAATGGAACATCGTTTCCAATGTCTATACAAAATATGGCAACTCGTGCCCTATACAAAATATGGAAAATCATTCCCACCCTCAATCCTCCCAAAATATGGTCTCTCAATCCTCTTGCCTACCCTCGTAGCTCCCTGGTGCACCTCCAAAATCGATCTTCCTCTTCTTCAAGCTAGAGGAAGCTCGTTTCTTCTGGTAGCTTCGACCACCTCCCCTTGGGCTTTGAAATGATAACAATCAAATGTCAACTCCTACATGCAATTATACAAGTATAAAACAATTTAAAAATCAAAATTATGTTTTCAACTCTAAATAGCTCACCTTAGATGAGACTATAAGTGGTGAGCGGGATACCCTCCTTCGTGATCCAAGTCTCTCAACAATGCCACCCTGCAACATTTAAGTAGTAATATAACACATACAATTTATTGCCTCTATTAATTTTCGTTAATATTGCACAATATTTTCATAAACTATTCAATCTCGCTGTGAACAAAACAGGTTGGCCCTAGGGGATGGTAGGTGGAGCAATCGGTCGGTCCTCAGGGGTGGTAGGTGGAGCAGATGGCTAGTCCTCGTGGGTGGTAGGTGGAGAACTAGGCTGGAAAACCTGCTCTAATACTAGGGTGGATGGCATAGCAGAGGATGTATCCATATCGACGTTCTCTACAAAACTAGGGGGCACAGTGAGAGAGGGCGTGGACTGGAGTGGGAAAAGTGGTGATGTATGGCGATAAACCCCAAATGGCTGTAGAATGGAACAAGACACCCTGGAAGAGGAAATGAGGGTGGTGGGGGAATATGGGGTAGAGGGATGAGGTCTTGGATGGGGTGGAGGGAGGGTTGAATGTGGATGGACAGTCTATTGTAGTTAGAAGGGGGAGGGTGGAAACATGGGAAATTGCAAGAGAGGGGGTGGATGGGTGGGGTGAGAGGGAGTGATTGAAGGTTATGATGAAGAAGGGGGATCTGTATGGAAGTGTGGTGGTGGATGGGAGGAAAGGTATGGATGGAACGGGGTGGGTAGGGATGGAGGGAAAGAGACAAGTGTGCCAGGGGCTACACCTGGCATATATGGTGGGGAAAAGGCGATTGATCGAGAGATAATGACACCGATGTGCCTATGTACTCGAACATGCATACATATTCATGGCCTCATATATTAGTGCATAAAAATATAACTATACAAAGCTAAGAAATCAAAACTGAAATTAAATTTATACTTTAATACATGATACCTGCTCACAAGGGGATCTATTGATCCTCGTTGGGGATGGCTGATCACTCACTCCTACAGACACCTGTGAAAAAAATACTTAGATTCAATTACTAAATATTAACTACATTGGATGACAAGATTAACTACTAACACTAAATTTAATTACTAAAAGAAAACTACCTATCTGTATGGTGTCGCGATTTCCTCTGCAACTGCCATGGCTCCATCTAGGTTGAAGGAACCAACCTCCTCCCACTCGGGTGTTGGAGACTCAGCACTGAATAGTTGTACATTAAACAAATTAATTCATCAACATCTGATTCTAGGTCAAATTTATTATAAATCATGAGATTGCATAATGTATAATCAATATTTGAACATTAATAAAACAATAACTAACCTGGTGTAGGTAGCTCTCTGTGGCATGCTCCTGCATGGGAACATGGCATGGATTCCCACAACAAGAACAATGATGTGGAACTGGTACAGGTTTTTTATATTCTCTTTGGATATACCAGTGCCATAATGTTCTCTCATTCGAGCCCTATATTGGCTCAAATTGGTTATCTGACTATGGGCAATGTTGATGGAATCTATTATGTTTTGTAGTGATGAGGTGAGGGAAACTCGAGAGGGTTCCCTGGTGTTCTTCAACTCATCACTCAGTATTCTTAATTGGTTTAAATCCCCGTGTAATTCATCTTGGAGATTTTATTCATTTAATTCGGGGTTTATTGGGTTCTATGATCGGTTTTTTTCACCCCTTTCTTGGGATGGTTCATTGGTATTTGTGTTTATGTTTAGGCAATTTGTATCTGTAATATCACATTATTTCCATTTCAATTCATTTGCAATTTTTTTTTTAATTTTGTATTTTATTTTAAAAACAATAAAAAACATTAAAATAAACCAAAAGAATGCAAATACTACTCCATCTAGCTTACTCTAATGCAATGGGCGTCATTTTAGGCTGCTTGGACACTTCCTTTGGGATTCACGAGTGTTGTTTTGGCATATTGGGACGTCGTTTTTTGATGGCTTGCGTGCTCATGGGTCGGCTGTGAATTAAAAAAGCTATTCTCTTTTTTTTAAACATAGGGACATGCACATGTCCCTGTATGTGAACGCACAAAACATGCGTGCACATCCACATACATGTGCGCGCGCATACACGGGAGTGCGCCATTAGGGGCATGTGTGCACTCCTATTGTCCACTCTAGAAATCTAGCATGGAGGTTCGCCACTGCCAAAGCAGGAGCACGTGCGCACATCCGAGGGTGCATGCATGTTTGTGTTTTTGTCTGCTCGTGCACTCCCATTGCATCATAATTGAGTATCAGCTTCTTGCAGGCACCCATGTAGACTCATTTGCAATCTCTTGGTTTGATTCTAAATTTTTCCTTTCAAAGAAAGGTAGTTCTATTCCAAATCTAATTTTTCCGTGGTTGTTTGGAAAAATAACTTTGTATTTCAATCCCCTTTTCTTAGTCACCATATGTGGAAATTTTGACTCTAGAAAAAATTATTCTTTCACCTTCAAACCCTCCTCGTTATGAATAATTAGTTATATCTCATTTTGAATTATAGGATCAATTCTTATTTAATAATTGGTCAGTGTGTAGTTGTGATATCTCCATATATATGTACCTCTAAATAAATAGCACAATATTGAATTATTATAGATCTTAACGTAAATGTAGAGATAAATTTAATTTATTGAAATACATGCATTGTAGAGTTGTAAAACAACATAGAGTGATCCCACCACTCTTGAAAATTAATATCCATAATCCCTAGAAAGGAGGTCCACACCATTTCAAAGAAAGTGGATTGTTATGTGACCTAAAATTGGTGATTGTAAAGAAGGACAGATGAATGGTATAAGATACTCGAGGGAGAGAGACATATATAGTTAAGAGTTCTCGGTTATTTAAGAAATGGGAAGTTACCAGAAATTGGTTAAATCAATGAACAAGCTAGTGGGATCTAGATCAACAAATATTGTAGGTATACAAACCATTTTGGGAGAGAGCACCCACCTTATGACATTGATATATCATATCTTAGAGACCCTTTTGAACTGCAACCACTAATTGAACAATAAAATTATTTTTGCCTTGTATAATAAGGGTCAGTGCAGGAAGATGATGGACCTTTTTGGCGCATTAGATGCAATAGAAACCTAAAAAATCAAGCATCCCTCAACTTACTTGGATTTTTTGAGATACTTATGCAAAATATCTTGCATTGAGTAAAAAACATGAAATGTAGGAAATTGAATCACCTTTCCGAATATATAACTTTTATGTATCAAAAATTTGCATAGCTATGTCAAATTTCATTTTTCCTAACAGGCACTTTTTATTTTTTAGGGAAATTATAAGGTATATGTTTTTGTGGGTGCAACCTTTGAGGGCCTAAATGATAGAATCAAGCTACACAAATTGACATCCATGTAGAGAACCCATAGCACTAGTGCGGCATTATTTTTCAAAAATTAAATTAGTAATTTTATAATATTTTTATAATTGTCTAAGTGAGAAAACCTCGAAAATGGTACGTGTTTTATGGGTGCAGCCTTTGAAGGTCTTAATTCAAAAATCATGAAATGGGGTTTTGATAGAACGTAGAGGTTAGTGTCTACTTGTGCACCATACAATTTTTGTTTGAAGTTATCAAGAATTGAAAAAGTTATAGAAGAAACACTACCAGTGTGTTTTTTGAGTTGAGGAGTGATGACAGAAGATAAATAAGAAAAAAATAGAAAAAATTATGTATTCTTGTTAAATTTTACATATTTAGAATCTGCAAAAAAAACCATACATGTTTCTAAAATCTCATAAAAAATGGAGGTGTGCAGCACAATCAGATGAATCGTTAAACATGAGCATATTGAAAATATGGATATAATGCTGAATTTGCCATGGTTTATCATACTCCAAGGCACAGGCATGTTGAATCCGAAGCAAATTACAAAGCAAACACATAGGCATAGGAATTCCATGAAAGCATGGGTGGAGGCTCGGCCTTATCATTTGGAGGGAATAAAAATTTGAATTTAACAATACACACGTGTGATTTAACACTACCAAACGCGTGCGCGTTATGTTCATATAAAACACGAGCGCATTATGTTCATATAAATCGTGTGCGCGATATGTGAAACCAAAAAAATAGCGCCAACATAATTTTGACATAATGCTTGGGATCATAATGCTTCTATTCTTCAAGTTGGTGTACACTCCACATATAACATAATGTTTGTAGGTTCATTAATCTAAAATATATCAAATGGTATCACACAAATGATATAGAATGTGTGTGTATACTATTGCTACTAGAAGTATTAGTATTAAACTAGTTACTAATTGTACACTGATTGGTGATGGAGAGAGGGATCTGGTACATAACGATGCCTAGGGATTTCCACTAGTGACCTACTGCAACCTCTTCCATAGCCCTAATGACCTGCTACAATTTTCCAATGCATCATGTCTCCAGTATCATGCCAATAGTGGCAACCTTAGCTCCTTCAATGGAGACATCTGATGCTCCCACAGGTGCTTTATATGATACACAAATAATAAATCCCTCTTGTAGTGAAATAATTCATCATCATCATCACCTTCCTCATCATCATCATCACCATCGCCATCATCATTATCCTCATCATCATTATCATCATCCTCATTCTTATCATCATCATCAGCTTCATCATCACCATCATCATCATCATCAACATGATCATCATCATCACCATCAACATCATGAACATCGTCATCATCATCATCACCGTCATCCTCATCATCATCACCATCAACATCATGAACATCATCATCATCATCCTCATCATCATCACCATCATCTTCATCATCATCATCATCATCACCATCATCATCACCATCGTCATCATCATCATCATCACCATTGCCATCATTGCCATCATCGGCATCATCATCATCATCACCATCAACATCATGAACATCGTCATCATCATCATCACCGTCATCCTCATCATCATCACCATCAACATCATGAACATCATCATAATTCATCATCATCACCATCATCCTCATCATCATCACCATCAACATCATGAACATCACCATAATTCATCATCATCATCATCATCATCATTCATCATCACC
>LPNX010884020.1:172009-182329 GCA_001517045.1 Pseudotsuga menziesii | reverse complement strand
CCATCAACATCATGAACATCATCATCATCGCCATCAACATCACGAACATCATCATCATCCTCATCCTCATCATCATCATCACCTTCATCATCATCATCATCCTCACGTTCATCATCATCACCTTCATCATCATCATCATCATCATCCTCACCTTCATCATCATCATCACCATCAACATCATCAACATCATCCTCATCATCCTCATCATCATCCTCACCTTCATCATCATCATCACCATCAACATCATCAACATCATCCTCATCATCCTCATCATCATCCTCACCTTCATCATCATCCTCACCATCAACATCACGAACATCATCATCATCACCATAAACATCATTAAAATCATCATCATCCTCATCCTCATCATCATCATCACCTTCATCATCATCATCATCCTCACCTTCATCATCATCATCACCATCGACATCATCAACATCATCCTCATCATCATCATCATCATCATCATCCTCACCTTCATCATCATCATCATCATCATCATCAACATCATCAACATCATCCTCATCATCATCATCACCATCAACATCATCATGATCATCCTCATCATCATCCTCACCATCAACATCATGAACATCATCGTCATCACCATCAACATCATCATCACCTTCATCATCATCATCATCATCATCCTCACCTTCATCATCATCATCACCATCAACATCATCAACATCATCCTCATCATCCTCATCATCATCCTCACCTTCATCATCATCATCACCATCATCATCATCATCATCATCCTCATCATCCTCATCATCATCCTCACCTTCATCATCATCCTCACCATCAACATCATGAACATCATCATCATCACCATCAACATCATGAACATCATCATCATCCTCATCCTCATCATCATCATCACCTTCATCATCATCATCACCATTACCTTCATCAACATCCTCATCATCATCATCATCATCATCATCATCCTCACCTTCATCATCATCATCATCATCAACATCATCAACATCATCCTCATCATCCTCATCATCATCCTCACCTTCATCATCATCATCATCATCATCATCATCCTCATCATCCTCACCTTCATCATCATCATCATCATCATCATCATCCTCATCATCCTCACCTTCATCATCATCATCATCATCATCATCATCCTCATCATCCTCACCTTCATCATCATCATCATCATCATCATCATCCTCATCATCCTCACCTTCATCATCATCATCATCATCATCATCATCAACATCCTCATCATCATCACCGTCAACATCATGAACATCATCATCATTCATCATTATGAGTAATAGGGTTCTTTCATTCCTTCAACAATATAATATCTATTATGTGATAATTCCCTTTATACAATGGCATTTTGTAGGGAAAAGCATGCAACATATGTAAGTAAACACAAAGTATATGTGGGTGGAAGCAATATTTTTCGTTTTCCCAGTACCCTAAAGAAAAATCTCGAGAGTGTAACCCTTAACCTAATTGCATTCTCTAATATGCATGGTGTAGGTTTATATCTATAAACAAAAGCTATATTAAAGCAAAACCAATGTTTTTAACTCAAAATTTAAAATATACTGTTGATGCAACATGTTAACCCTAGTCCATTGCCCGGTGACCTCCGTCTATGGTCATTTCTGGAGCTAGGGTTTCGCTCAGTAGGGGACAATGCAGTCACGCCAATGAGGGCCAAATCTAGAAAGCCACAGATGGTGGGGATGCGGTTGGCATTACCATATTTCCCATTCCTAAACACACTAGCAGGAGTTGACAGAATTCAAAATTGTCGCTCTGTGAGGTTTTTTGTGCACCGGGCCCAAGTCCACAAGGTGTCCCTGAACGGTATCTGGAGGTGACCTGCAACTCACCATAGATCGATGCTCGACCCTCCGATCGACAAACCGTTGATTTTGTTGGATTCGTGACGTGGGATTTTATCTGGGGGGGGCGTCTCCCTCCTGTCCATTGCCCAGTGACCTACGTCTACGGTCGTTTCTAGAGCTAGGGTTTCTCTCAGTAGGGGACAATGCAGTCACGCCAACGAGGGCCAAAGCTGGAAAGCCACAGATGGTGGGGATGCGATTGGCATTGCCATATTTCCCATGCCCAAACACACTAGCAGGAGTTCAAAAAATTCAAAATTTCCGCTCCGTGAGGTTTTTTGCGCACCGGGCCCAAGTCCACGAGGTGTCCCTGAATGGTATCTAGAGGTGACCTGCAACTCACCATAAATCGATGCTCGGGCCTCCGATCGATGAACCGTCGATTCCGTTGGATTCGTGACATGGGATTTTACCTTTGGGGGGCCTATCCCTCCTGTCCATTGCCCAGTGACCTCCGTCTACGGTCGTTTCTGGAGCTAGGGTTTCGCTCAGTAGGGGACAATGCAGTCACACCAATGAGAGCCAAAGCTGGAAAGCCACAGATGGTGGGGATGCAGTTGGAATTACCATATTTCCCATGCCCAAACACACTAGCAGGAGTTGACAGAATTCAAAATTGTCGCTCCGTGAGGTTTTTTGCGCACCGGGCCCAAGTCCACCAGGTGTCCCTGAACGGTGTCTGGAGGTGACCTGCAATTCGCCATAGACCGATGCTCAGGCCTCCGATCGACGAACCGTCGATTCCGTTGGATTCATGACGTGGGATTTTAGCTAGGGGGGGGGCTCTCCCTCCTGTCCATTGCCCGATGACCTCCGTCTACGGTTGTTTTTTGAGCTAGGGTTTCGCTAAGTAGGGGACAATGCAGTCATACCAACGAGGGCCAAAGCTAGAAATCCATGGATGGTGGGGATGCGGTTGGCATTTCCATATTTCCCATGCCCAAACACACTAGCAAGAGTTGACATAATTCAAAATTTCCACTCTGTGAGGTTTTTTGCGCACCGGGCCCAAGTCCACTAGTTGTCCCTAAACGGTATCTGGAGGTGACCTGCAACTCGCGATATATAGATGCTCAGGCCTCCGATCGACGAACCATCGATTCCGTTGGATTCGTGACGTGGGATATTAGCTAGGGGGGGGCCTCTCCCTCCTGTCCATTTCCCGGTGACCTCCGTCTACGGTCATTTCTGGAGCTAGGGTTTCATTTCATGACTACTTATGCATAAAATTATGTCTTTGAAAGATGCTAACCAACTATTCTCGAGATTTACAAAATTCTAAACATATTTCTCTAAATTGCTTACAATCTCTCGAATAAAATGATATATGGTATCAATGAGTTTTATTTTATGATGGAATACATCATTTTTGTACAAAGAAATGGCTAAGTTGTTATCACAAAGCACATGAGGTGCTTCATTTTCTTCATGCTAGAGATCTACTAAAATCCTCCTTAGCCATATAGCAAGACACACTAGTGATGTTGCTGCCACATAATGTTCCTTATTTCTCTCTATGTATTTTTCATGTTAAATCTTCCCCTGCCTCTATTATTTGTTCCACTTCCTTTGATGATAATTGCTTGTGTACGAAATGTTCAAGAGTATATTTTTCCAAATCAATTATTGATTCATGAGACAGTAAGGATCCCATCAACTCTTCTCTTGATAGATGTGACAGTCCTTTGCATTCTTCAATGGCTATACTACAATGACAAGTTTCTTAGGAAGGATTCTTAACCTATTTCATAGCCTTCTGGTTAGTCAAATATTCTCTATGAATTCTTAGCTAGTTGACGAGCTCCATTACCCTTTCCATAAATTGATTTGTTGTCTTATAATCCTTCATTTTCAAATTCTCAAATTCTATTTTAAGAGTGTATAACTGGACATGTTTCACTTTATTAGTGCCTTGATAGGCCATTTCCAAAATTTCCCAAGTTTCTTATGTTGATTTAGCAGTTCTAATTTTTTAGAATATTAAATCATCAATGCCTTGTTGGGCTAACCACAACACACTATTTTAATTATTTATTTGTTCATTTAATTGGTTTCTTTGTGCACTGGCCATCCCTTGTATTATTTCCTGATCTCATTATATATATCTCATTTCTATTGGTTCTCGTCATTCTTGAGATATTAGGAATGATCTCATATGAATAAACCAAAATTAATCATTTTTCTCTATTTAAATTGGTCATTGATCTTCTCCCAAACCGATGTTAGACACCATTCAAACAAATGCAATGAGTTGGATGCCTTATAACTAATTTTTATAGTCAAAAAATGGACTTAATTGTCCTCTCGAAACTTAAGGATCCTTTTAGTTTTGAATTGGAAGCTTTCCCTTTTGTTTGTTTTCAAAACAACATGCCTCCTTCGACCTATATTCATTATGTTCATTGAGGTCAGTAGAGTTTTTTATCAACGAAAATGAAGAATTGGGCATTTCCATAGGTCAATAATTAGGAAACCCTAGATAATGGATATTTTCCTTCTGAGTGGATTTGTTGGGATATTCTCTCAATTAATTCATCATGTTTATGAGATGAATGGAATTTATCTTTTGTCACGTGTTGGATGTGGAGAAATTACTGGCTTCAAATTGGAAGTGGGAATCAATACTTGAAGCATTTTACACCCTTTTTATATGCCAATATTGAAAGTGTTGAATTTACGTTGGTGTCTGTACCGCTATATTAATTCCCTCTGATTTATTATTGATTTTTGGCCACATGAGACCTTGATGAAGGGTTCTTGTTCTATCACATGGAACAACTTGATTATGTCAGTGTCATGTTTAGCTTGATTATGCAACTATCATGTTTTGGTGTATTTGTTGTACCAATTTGAGAATTCCACAAATCAATGCTCAGGCCTCAGATCGACAAACCATCAATTCCGTTGGATTTGTGATGTGGGATTTTAGCTAGGGGGGTCCTCTCCCTCCTGTCCATTGCCTGGTGACCTCCGTCTACGGTCGTTTCTAGAGCTATGGTTTCGCTCAATAGGGGACAATGCAGTCACGCCAACGAGGGCCAAATCTGGAAAGCCATGGATGGTGGGGATGTGGTTGGCATTGCCATATTTCCCATGCCCAAACACACTAGCAGGAGTTGACAAAATTCAAAATTGCCGCTCCATGAGGTTTTTTGCGCACCGGGCCCAAGTCCACCAGGTGTCCCTGAACGGTATTTGGAGGTGACCTGCAACTCACCATAGATCGATGCTCAAGCCTCCGATAGATGAACCATTGATTCCATTGGATTCATGACGTGGGATTTTAGCTAGGGGGGGCCTCTCCCTCCTGTACATTACCCAGTGACCTCCATCTATGGTCGTTTCTGGAGCTAGGGTTTCACTCAGTAGGGGACAATGCAGTCATGCCAACGAGGGCCAAAGCTAGAAAGCCATAGATGGTGTGGATGCAGTTGGCATTGCCATATTTCCCATGCCCAAACACACTAGCAGGAGTTGACAAAATTCAAAATTTCCGCTCCGTGAGGTTTTTTGTACATCGAGCCCAAGTCCACCAGGTGTCCCTGAATGGTATTTGGAGGTGACCTACAACTCACCATAGATCGATGCTCAAGCCTCCGATCGATGAACCGTCGATTCCATTGGATTTGTGATGTGGGATTTTACGTAGGGGGGGGGGGGGGCTCTCCTTCCTATCCATTTCCCGGTGACCTCCGTCTATGGTCGTTTCTGGAGCTAGGGTTTTGCTCGGTAGGGGACAATGCAGTCACGCCAATGAGGTCCAAAGCAGGAAAGCCATGGATGGTGGGGATGTGGTTGGCATTGCCATATTTCCCATGCCCAAACACACTAGTAGGAGTTGACAAAATTCAAAATTGCTGCTCCGTGAGGTTTTTTGCACACCGGGCCCAAGTCCATCAGGTGTCCCTGAATGGTATTTGGAGGTGACCTGCAACTTGCCATAGATCGACACTCAAGCCTCTGATCGATGAACCATTGATTCTGTTGGATTCGTGACATGAGATTTTAGCTAGGTGGGGGGCTCTCCCTCCTATCCATTCCCCGTTGACCTCCATCTACGGTTTTTTCTTGAGCGAGGGTTTTGCTTAGTAGGGGACAATGCAGTCACGCCAACGAGGGCCAAAGCTGGAAAGCCACGGATGGTGGGGATGCGGTTGGCATTGCCATATTTTCCATGCCCAGACACACTAGCAGGAGTTGACAAAATTCAAAATTGCCGCTTCGTGAGGTTTTTTGCGCACCGGGCCCAAGTCCACCAGGTGTCCCTGAACGGTATCTAGAGGTGACCTGCAAATCACCATAGATCGATGCTCAGGCCTCCGATCAATGAACCATCGATTCCGTTGGATTCATGACATGGGATTTTAGCTGGGGAGGGGGGCCTCTCCCTCCTGTCCATTGCTCAATGCCCTCCATCTACGGTGGTTTCTGAAGCTAGGGTTTCTCATAACTAGCGGCATAATTCAACTTTTAGATCCCTCGGGGTTGAGGAAAAATTACTTGATGTATTTCTACATATTAGATGGTGTATTTCACCTTTGAGGAGGGATTTGGATTAAAAATATTTTGTTCAAGGAAATTTCTACATTTTAATAAGAAAGATCTTTGCTTGAGGAGACACCATGTGGAACTTTTGACATGGTCAAACTCTCAAATGAAGAATAAATGTGTGCTTTAATAGGATCTCACGAGTTAGACATATGAGAATTAGCAATGTGGACCTATTCAAGGAATTTTATCCATTCATAAGGAAAATAATAAGGGAGTGCTCCTCCTTAGGAGGAATCTAGGGATTTCTAAAGAAATAGTATTATATGGGAGAGTTGTTCGAGGTGAATGCTATAAAAGGAGATCATTCTTATTTGTTCAAGTCATGTTTGGAAGAGGGAATCATCTCATTCATACAACAGCTCAGACTTTGTCAACAAGAGTTTGGATCAGTTTGGATTAGTGGCAACAGTCTTATAAAACCATTATCCTACAATATCTTTCTTGGAATGTGTGCCCTAGAGGCATGTTCAAACTGATGTAAAGTCTGCTTATTATCTGCTCATGTACAAATTTCCTTTAATGCTGAGTTCTCAGTCTTTGGATTCTATTGTAGTTCCTTTAATGCTGAGTGATTAGTCATTGGGTGCATGAGGTTTGTTGAATAGTGTTGTTGGTTGTTGATGAAATGTAAAGCATGTATTGCACTTAGTTTTATTAAATTACACTTGAGCATTGACTTAACCTGTAATTGAATGAATCCAAACTCACAATTTTTAATTAGATATATCCAATTGGTGTGCAAGTAGTGATTTCATTGAAACCTTGAAATACATTGTATTGCACTTATATTTATTAAATTACACGAGCAAGAACTTTGACTTTAGTGTGCATGTATTGAAATCATTGAAACCTTTAAATATAATAGTCTTTTCTTTTGACATAGTGCATTCATAAGTAATAGATAATCCTCACAAATCAATACAATAGATTGACACAAGAACATGTGGAAACCAAAGAACAAATTCAAAGTGAAATGTGTATTGCCTCCTAACAAAGCTTTTTCCTATAGACACATGATTATGATTGGAATGTTTTCTGGATTATCAAGAATGGGAGTGAATGTACATTTTTGTCATTACGTAGTTTATTGTAATTGTGCATTGTTCTCAAATTTATAACTGATATCTCCATACAATCGTAAAATCTATAAAAAGCGGGGAACATTACACATAGAAACATTCTTCGCCACACATGTATAATCACACTTAAAAGACTGAACCATGAATATCTCAAGAGCCTTGATATGAAATATTTTTTATACCATGAAAGTTATAATACAAAAATATAAGGCCTAGATCTATGGCCTATCAATGTACATGTATCAAAAACATATTTGATGTACATGTGCAAACAAAAGTACATCTGTTCTGAACTAGGCCCCTATACTCTAACTCTGGACTATACATAAAAATACATATTTGTCCTGGACTAACACATCAAAATTCTAACTTTCTCTTGTTTTTCCCGGACCCTGATGCTCTTCGACTCCGTCTACGACCACTGTGCATCTCTGGCGACTGCAAATCAATGACAATATTTCTTGATTAGGCAACTAAGCTAGTACTGTCCATTAATAACAAAGTTTGAAAATTTAAAATATGACTCAATTGTAAATTAAACAAAGACTCACTGCATCCGTTGGGGGTATAGGTGCCTGTGGTGTCGAGGGTGTAGGTGCCTTTGGTGTACTCGACCTTGCAGCGAGCCTCCTTGCCATGCTTCTCTGTGAATAAAAAAAAATATGTCAATTATCTCAAGAATTATCAACATGTACATGAATGAGAAAGTATTAATCAATTATGTAAAAAATGAATATTTCACCGAAAAAACCATTTCTAGGAGATGATGCTGGTGCTCTTCAGTAGTAAGAGGAGCCGTAGGTTGAACATCAACCTCAGTTGCATGCACTAATGGACCAGGGCATGGCTACATTCACCAAATGATTAAATAGTTAGACATCGTGCATGTCCAGAAACAATACAAATGAAATGTACAATTACAAATATTCAAGTAGATGTACCTCACTGTGACTTATCCCTATTGTAGATGTGGCATTGACAGGGGCATCAACAATCCCACTAAGGTTTGGCATGGATGACTCTACATGCTGATGCTGTAAACATGCGAAAATAACATTAAGAAAAACCACTTGTGAAGTGAATACATAGCTAACCAAAAACTGGCATTGGAAGTGTGTACATTACCATGGGATGAGTAGGTTGATCGTCATGCACAGCTGCTCTGTTCAAGGAAGAGGGACCTCCTCTGGTGTAAACAACCCCCTTATCTATGTTTGGACTACTGGGAGATCTATACCAAAGAGGTGGTGCAGGGATCTTTGATGATGTCTGTATTCATAAAGTGTTACCATAGTTAGACATGGATTTGAATGGATGGAATAATATGTACTAAAAAAATAACATGTTTTAATATACTTACCCCTTCCTGGGACATATCTCCACCACGAGAGTGACCGCTTCCATCAATTTGGTGCTCCTCTTCAGATGCGTCTATCATCTGCAAGTTTAAAAATTATATTTACATTAGCAATCTCTATAAAGGAGTGTACATTAAGAAATTTAAACAATTCGAACAAGATTCAATCATAACCCATGTACTTACATTCTTTAAGTAGTCATAAATACCACCTTGGACTACGTCCTTGATATCTTCGTCTTCAGCATCATGTTCCAAGTGGGCTTCCTACAGCTTAAAAAATTGTAAATATTAGACATTTCAATAAATTAATCAAGACTAACACATGCATTAACAAAATTATACATGTAATAACAAATGAAAAGTGTTTAAATATTACCTCAACTGTGGTTCTTTGGGTCTCGGGTATAACCACACTGAGTGCAGTACCACCCCCGTGAGAGGCATCGAACTCCTGCAAGAGTAAATATTGCATATATATTACGAATCTTTTAATATGTTAGATATAGTATGGAACAATTAAAAATTGAGTTGAATAACAGAGTTTTAAAACAAAGTCCTTACCTGACCACAAGTCATCATAGTGGAACCATGTCTTGGTCCAGGACCATAATAGGGTCCCCCACACGATGTGCAGACATGCAGCTCGCTCTAAGACACATCAGATGTTGGTCTATCCCCACCAACAAATGTCCCTCCACCACCAGAAGCTGGTGGTTGTACACCAGCAGAGGAAGAGGGAGCTCTCTGGTCAATAGTGGCCGTGTGTCGAAGGACCATCTCAACTAGAGAAAAAAATGCATCCTGTGTCTAGGCAACCATGTCATGTGCAAGAGGGATGTCTACCCTCGGTAGCTAAGCACGGGGTGCAGGTATCTGTGGATTGGCATCTCTATGCCTAGCATGGGGTTGATTTTGGGGCATTCCCCTACCAACTCCCTGGAAGCCCAACATGTCAAAATAGTTGACATGTTTCCCCATCACAAACTCTGCATACAATTTTCGAAGGAAGTACATCGGTACTTCCCTATTGTTGTGAGGGGGGATGTCAAAAACCATGTACCACCTATCCATCCAGTTGTCTTTGATGGGTGCAAAAGTGCACCACTCAATATAAATATGTGGCCTACTGATCTCTGGGATGTTATCCGTCTCAGGCACTCTAAACAATGAATAGATGGCTTGTTTTGTTATTTTAAGCTTTTTTACCTCATTGTAACTCAAGCCATCAGCATAGTGTTTCCTTTTACTCCCCCTGTAAGATGCGATGCTATACAACACATAATTCGATCGTATCAACAATAGATAATAATGAATCTGACAGGGAGCGGCGGAGCTCATCTCCACCCCTCGAAGTTGAACCTATCTCTCTCAAATGGCCAATGAACCTCAGTATCTCTACATTGTTACGCTCCATAGTAGCCACTGCAATCATAAATACACA
>LPNX010884020.1:92524-171736 GCA_001517045.1 Pseudotsuga menziesii | reverse complement strand
ATATCATAAGGAGAAGAAAATTGAACCCAGAAAACATATGAAAATAGGAAAGTGTGTAGAAGTGGGTCAATGAAATAGAATGAAGTTAATGAATAATATTTATTTTGAATTTAAAAAAACATCACTTGTGCATGTAGTGTCACATAGGTGGGTGAATAGTATAAAAATATGTAATAAATTAGTATTTCTATATTCATTTGAGAAATGCCTTTAGCTAAAGAGATTATAAAAGAAAGGCTTTCAATCTGGACAGATCATATACTTGCACCTTAAACTTGGATGATTGTTGTAGTGCCAATATTTTTTGGTGAATTGTTGATGAATTTGGTCTAAATTTTAAGTCACTATTGAGAGGTGAGGTTCCTATCAATATTCATGAATATCCATTCATATGAGTGAAGATTTTACCACATTGATATTTCAATTTATGGCAGACTAGAAACTACTAGTTACACTCTTCCCATGAATCATTTCATCTACAGCAGCAAAATCTTGAACTTCTTCTCCACATGAAGACCCATGACTATATACTGTCAGGAGAATGATGATGGAATACAAAAGTGGAAAGCATGAGGGTAGTAGAAATCATGGAAACATGTATACATGTCTTTCCCTTGATGATGACATTGCCAAAACACTCTTATTATTCTTGTGGGATGAGTATGGAAGTTGTTATACTGACATTGCTCTAATTTTGAAAGCAATTGAGTTAGAATTTTGAAAGCAATTGTAGACAAGGCATATAAATTGATGTAGAAAATGAAAAAAACATGACAAAAATTAAAGAAATTACCTCACAAAGGGAAGGTTTAAATCCAAAGGTGGAGATGGTGGGCTCAAGCACACCCAAAATGGCATATGCACAATCGAGGTTTCATCTTCTTCTTCCAATAGCCGCGCCGAAAATGAGAAAGGGACGGCCTCGACCGGTTTAAAAATGAAAAACAGGTTTTAAGAATCGCGCCCCCTTTTTAGCAAAGGAAATCGTGCACGTGATTTACTTTGCTAAAACGGGGGTGCAATTTTGTTCACTAGCCTAGTTGGCATGACCATTGCCAGCCTTGGGACTAGGCTTGGCAGGTTCGGTGTTGCTTGGGTTGATTTCTTTTTTTTGGATCAAGAGTGAATGACTTCACTCCACCATTGGATCTCAAGGGTCCCTCAACTTCTTGCACACACCCATAAGGTTCATCATTTCTCATCATACTACTACTGTTTATAAAATTTGGATAAGGCAAAACAATATTAATTCAAAAGCTAATATGATAGATACATATTTCATTGCTAACTTCTTACTATAGAGATGAAGAGTTAGATGCACTTTCAAATATATATTTTTGGCAATTCACTCAATAAAAAATAGACTTGCTTTATAATTTTTAGATAAAACCTAAAATATATGTATTTATGATTTTTATAAGAAAAGACCATAAACTTTTTGTTCTTTTCACTTTCCAATAGTTTCCAATAATATATTAATAACAATTGTAGTAATTAATAAGATTTTTATCCATAGAACTCAACTTTTTCTTTGTTTTCCAAAACTTTAATTAGCCATTTTAGAAAAATGCATAACCCTTTTAAATAAATAAACCAAAAAACTCAAGCCTTAAAGAAAATGGATGATTAGAAAGTTTCCATGCATGAGTTGCAAACTATTTAGTTTCAATTTATTTAATCTTCATTTGGGGCCATCATGTTAGGAAAAAAATTCTATAAAAATTAAATTAAATTAATAAGAAGGTTTAGATGCACTTTAGAAATTTTTAAATATTACATGTACTTGTATGAAAATAATAAATAAAAAAATGAAAACAATAGTTTACCAATGGTAGGAAATAATAATTCTCATAATAGTATTATTTAATGAAATTTTGTACTGAAAAGTATTTAATTACAAATAATGTATTTTCCTCCAATTGGAAAATATGTAAATAATGAATTTTCCTTTCCAATTGGAAAATATGTTAGGAAATAAACGGAAAAAAAACTCCAATCAAACCAAGGCATAGCCAATCCAACCATGAATGGACACTCTATGACACTTTACATTGAAGCTACTTAATCCTTTAAGTAGGCTTAGGCACATGCAATACCATGGGAAAATACCATGGGAAACTCAAAACCATGGACCAGTAAATCATGATCTTTAGATGCATCTTTGAATATTTTACCTAGTCAACTTACCCTAACAACCCACTTTAAAATTGACTTGGGGTAATCACCCACACCACGAATACAACATGCACCGCCCTTTAGTATACCTAAAACTACCTCTAGAATTTCTTAGGTGGCTCACCAAGTAAGGGTTCCTATTCCTAACCATGTCTTGTGCCCATTTACATTGTGGTTATATAAAAATTCATAAAAAAATAAAAACTCCACTATAGTGAGTCAAACACTTCTTCATTCTAGTTTCCATGCACTTCTTGTAATACTTTGCTTGCTTGCAGTGCTTGCTATGCTTTCCAACTTTGGCTTAATTTCAACCAAGAAAATCATTTACCATAAACCACACATAGATCTTACATCCAACGCTTGTAAGGTGTAGAAACCCCCACTATGGTCAAAGAAACCCCATCTAGGGAAAAGAAAGCACAAGGAGGGGCTTGCTTGGTTATCAAGATAACTAGGAAAGCCCATAAACAAGCCCATAAATAGTATAATAGTGTGGATTGGATGATAAGAGTTTTGAGGTAAATAGTAGAATATTTGTAAGCTATGTTTCTATCTTTTATTTTAATAATTGAAGTTTGTCATTATTTTGAAGGTGGGTTTTTTATGAAGAGGGGGGTTTTCCAATGGTAATATTTATGTTCATTTATGGGACATGCTTTTGTTATTCTAGCTATTCTTTGATGGGATGGTATGTATGTGATGTTAATTTGATAATAGACTTAAACCAATAAATAGATAATTTATGGTGAAATTATGTATATGATAAGTATGGTTATGGTTGATTTCACTATTGAGTGAAAAAATAAGCCAACATTTGGTGAGAATTCCAGCCCATGACTATGCACCATAGCTTGAGTATCCTTACCACTATAAAATTCAAGACAAGCAGTCTTGACGAATTACCTACATTGTTATTTGTAGGGGCTAAGCCTAGAGTGAATAAAATTTTTCTATCACCATCAATAGAATAAGATTATTTACCATACAAGGAGAAAAAATGTCGCTACAGAAATCGCAAACCACAAATTCACACAATGAACATTGTATCTGAATCACGAATGGTTCCCATAAAAAATACACCCCAGAAAATACTTGAAAGAATCATCAGGAAGTATCATTGGAGAACATGAGGAGAAGACCAACATGAAATGTGCAATAGAAACCCTTCCATAGAATAAGCATGGGTAACATAAGCATTGAGACAAAACCTTGATATAAAGGATCTCTATGGGATAAACAAGTATTCAGACCCTGACTATGATTAATAATATGCATTATACATGGAATTCACATCATAACAAAAATTTCATGAAACCCTAGAAAATTGAAGGTATAAGAATTTGATAATAGACCCAAAATGCATCAGCAACATATTTAAGCTCAAAATCATGAATCTCTATGAAGATGAAGAAAAGATGTAGAAATTTCCCAATATAATAAGAATAATCCCTTTTTTATGGTGGCTAACACATTTTTAAACCCCTTGGTTGCTACATGGGGGGAAATTATAACAATATTTATATCTAGATTCTACAAAATCAAGGGAGGAAATTACTATGGATATTATGTGGTTTTCTAGCTACATCACTTTCAAATATCGCTACATGTCAAACAAAAGAAACTAAAAAATGCTACAGTAATCCTGATGAGGTTTCCACCCACAATTTACCAAGGTTAACCGATGGATTCACATATAAATGGTATTGGCATCAAGAGAGGATCATAGAGACAAAATATTGGAACAAATTATGGCACCGATTCCAAGATTAACTCGATAAATGCCCCAGCAATGAAAATAAGACCTTACATGAATTACTTGCAAAAATACAATAGTTCACAAGAGAACACAACCTAGAATAGAACACAAATATGGTATTTCCATATCAGAGGAGGAATTATAATGTTGATACATGAACAATATACCAAGAAATGGTTCGAATCAACAGAAATAAACTATCCACCCACAAACCCCTCAAACATGCAAAACATAGGGGTTTTGTTATGAAGAGAAATTCCTATGGCTTGGGCTACCACAACAGATAGATTGACTCCAGAAATCAATCTTTTCCAATATGCAATAGAAATTAAATGTCTAACACTAAAGGATCAGACCTCGTACCTTATTTCGGACGGTTGAAGTAGATCCCCATTGAGCTTTCCAACTTTAGCTTGAATTGATAAATTACTTCCTCAACAACAAGTAAACAATACAAGCATACTATATATCATGGTGTTAGATATATTATAGCATATATAATCAACAATGTATAAGCATTTGAAATACTCCCATGGATAAAATATTCATTAAAACACACATTATTGGAGAGGAAAAGATATTTCTATTAATATAAATCAGAGATTACAATAGATACAACTTCTGACATCACGTCTACGAACCGGAGAAATTGAATCCCCCACTTGGGCCTCCACCACCTCAATCCTCCATCTCTCGATAGCAAGCTCAGAAGGAAAAGGAAATCTTGGGAAGAACACACTAGTGCTCCAAGGGACAAAGGGATGCAGACTCAAGCATAAGTTCTGGCAACAATGGATTATAGTTTCTTTGCTCTCAATTCTCTCATATGCCTTCAATGTACCATAGATTTCCTTATATAGGTTTTCAAAGGGGTAATGAAAGGTCAAATCCGAGCGATCTCAAGGCATAGGGAAGGCCAGGAGTCAAGTGAGTCGGATCCATGTCAAGGAAAACTCCAAAAGGATTTGGATTTTTGTACACATTCCGATGTACGTGGTTTTAGCGGTCAAACCCGCATATATACGTGATTAAGGGATTAAAAGTTGCCTATAGAATTTTTCACATGTTTTTAGGGATGATCAAGGAAACATCAAAGGACAAAAAATGGTCCATGGGGTCTAAGGAGTCTGCAGCGGGACGGGGGAAGGCCATACAAAGTGTGATTTACCTGGAGTGGTAAAATCAGCTATAATAGATGCCCCCTAATGTGTGAGGTCAGAGGGGTCATACAATGGCCGAAATACATTATAAGTCCATCCCAGAAGTGGAGTGATGAAGGATCCCAAATGGAAGACCAACCACTCAATTAGCATAGTACATTGATACAACTTTGCACGTACTGCAAATACATATAGCAGTCCCGGATACATAAGAGTACAACGACCATGAATAGGCATGATATAAGATATCATATAAGTGGTCATCACCACGTACAATATACATAGATCAGAATCTCCATGATGAAGATATACAAAGGACCATGATCTCCATAATGTTTGAAGATATATAATAGATCAAGATCTCCATAATAGCTGGAAATGTCTGACATATACTAGAATCAAGTCACGAGAGCTGAAATCTCATGAACAATGGCACGATCAAGGAGATAGCATATAAGGGATACCACCAATCTGGAAAGTCTTCTACACACACCGCTATGAGTACATGTCCTACTATGTGAATAGAGGTGTCAAGGTCAAACATAGTAGTCCATCATCTGATTACCGGTCATTGATGTATACCGTTAACAGACACGGGATCACCGACCGATAATGAAAATGGGAATCAGGGTACTAATGTGCAAACTAAAAAGTGTGAATAAATGTGTTGAGGTCGAACACTTGAGAGGATACATAGATCATGAGACATTGATGTACTCCCATAGACTGTCGATGGTGAGAGAACTTGCCACTGATGACTACAAGTCTCAAGGCACTCAAAATGACTCTAGATTCCAATCCTAGAATAAATGATCTGAAGTCAATGGATGAAATCCAATAGAAGGAGGGAATTAAGGCATCCCCCATCATCCAACACGAGGTACTCAGCAAAGCTGTATAATGTGGAAGGACTTGATCATAAGGTGCACGAACCAGTAATTGTACTAGGAATGGCCAACATGCAAAGTCAAGATAACTGAGGAATGGATGACTCAGGCTTCAAATTCCTTCGAACAAGAGCATAATGGTGTATGGTGACTGAATGAAAGCAGCATAGACTCGATATACAAACTTGGACATATTTCTGACATAAGAGGCATCGACAGAGGCTCCATAGGGACTGGAAGCTTAACCAGTTGGTGGAGATAAAATCAGATAAATGAGTACAACTCCTAAAGTCAAACTATAACCCAAAAAATGGATGTGATATACAGTGCTTTGTTCAAAGGCGACACAACTCGATAGCTGCCATAGCTAACATCTTTCCTTGTCCGGATTTTTGGTTTTTTCAATTTTTTTGGAATTTTTCAGTTATTTAAAAAGCTTGAAAAAGAATAAAATGGCTTTATAGTTACAGACTAGGAGGACACGAGTGTCATAAGGGAAAAAAAACTAGTTCCAAGTAGTGGAACATACCTATGCTCAATGCAAGGATACCGGTGTAGGATATTGACACTCGAGGGAAAAATCCCCTCCCAGTAAAAAGGGAAACACGCTGCGAAGGATATAAAAAAATGGCTCTACATGGCTAGACATGAGACAAGCTTGGGCTATATGGCTGAAGTGAAATGTCAAGGGAGCTGGCATAAAGCTCAATAAGGTAGGAAATGCTCATGATAATGCATTCACAACTTGATATGAGGGAGTAATAAGGAAAATAAGCCAACAAAAGATCAAGAGGAATATGAGGCTCTTGCGAAATGTCATGGCAGTACTCTACAACGGACTCCCACACCCTAACAAAGAAAACGTCAGCATGGGAACCAAATGCAAATAAGGCGCTAACTAGGGTACTCATGTAAGGTAAAGCTCTACTACTCATATAATGCCACTTCTAAAGCAGCAAAGGATTCCATGACATAATAGAGTGGGTTCATACCTAAGGTCATTATGAAATGGTCATAAGGTCATGCAAAATGCAGACAGTGATGAAACCTAACCTATATGCTAGTTTAGACATGATACCTGAGACCGGCACAAACGGGTCAATGAAATGGCTGAAACGTGAAAAAGGTCCTCTACATCATGAATTATGTCAGAAACAGTCCAAAATGATTAGAAAATGTTGAAACTATAGGAAAGGGGGTACAAATTTTCAAACATTTGAAAATTTTCTATAAATAGTAAGCAATTCAAAATATTATAAAACATTTGAAACTTTTACCCATTTCAGCTCATATTTTACACAGTGAATTCCAGGAGATCCAGTGGGCGGAATCCACTACTGTTTATTCCAATTTTTTAACCATGCTCTTCTCTTTCATTTTGATGCAATTTTTGTGAAATTCCATGGTCAAATAAGCTTTCTAGGCCAAACTAAAATGGGCATTGTGGCCCACGCAGAAATCGAGGGTTTTTTCGCATATATGGCTGGATATACGTGGAAAATGCCCCAAAACCCACGTACATACGCAATTGTTTCGAAAACAGTTGCATACGAGACCGTGCATAAGGTTTTTTCAATAATCTAATGGGAAAATTTGCAATTTCTTGTGCAGGATGGTCTTAGAGTGGAGAGAGCATGAACATGGTGAGGTAAAGGAAGCAGTAAGGGCCAATCTAATGGCTCAACAAGCTCTACATGCATGTGGACTCTACAAGTTTTGGTGTCTTGGTGGTTTGAGGGACAAACCAAGACTATTACAGATGCTGGTGGATTACTGGGATCTAGACTTGGAGTCCTTCCAGATAGATGGGATGTCCCTCACTATAGAGGTGGAGGACATCTACTTCATTACAAGGGTTTCTATATGAGGGGAAGTGGTGAACCTTCATTCTCGTGGTGGGCCAGGAGGTGGCCTGACTATCAATGAGTACATTAGGGTGTACTATTATCCAAACACAGAGAAGGTGGGGATTTAGGTCCCTACCAATGATATATAGGTGTTGGGCCTAAAGGCCATATTATTGACATTGGGAAAGATAGCAGGCTTGGCATCACTCCACTAGGACTCACGGCCTCTGATGTTTTATGCAGTGGAGTGCATGAGACCCACAATTTATGACTAAAGCACTACACTATTGAGCAACATGAAACATCATCTCAGTGAGTGTAAAGTAGGCAAAGTGCAGAACTTCAGGTTCAACAGTATACTGAGCATGTTTTTCTTCGAGTGTGTTCTAGGATTGATCCCCAGAGTGGGAATTCCTCTTCATAGGGTTCGAGATCTGGCCTAACGGCGTTGGGCAGATGCGATGCATAGACTAGGGGGGGGTAGGGTGGCCAACCCCTATCTAGCTAAGTTATTTTAGTGGTGGCGATGGTAGATAGTTTTCATCGGTGACTACCATTATGCAGGGATAGATTTTCGAGGGGACCCGGACATGCCACTACCACCAGGATCGGCATATGGTGATATAGGCAATGAATCTCGGCTCTTTATTTTTTAATTTTTTTGAGTTATTTAAATTTTTTTTGTGTGTGTTTTCATGATTATATAAAATCAAAAAGACATATTTTTGCATGAAAATACATATTGACATCTACCATGTGTGTGCATATGTGGGACCATGGCGGCCAGAAGGCTTCCCTTGTCATATATGGAGGGGAAGAGGAGATGATATCATGGGTGTGGATGCGAAGCGGACGCTCCAAATCATTCATACCAATTTTTGTCAGGCTGACACATAGGGTTCCCATGGCGCAAGTCGAGGACTTTCCTGAGGCTATGTAGCACCAGGTGGTGGGTGTACCACGAGCATGGGTGCGATTCTTCCGATGGCTAGCTAGAGCCGTAGTGACCTTCCATGATCACAACCCTCCTCCTCCTCCACAAGATTAGACACCTGGGAGTGTATACATTTTGTACTACTATGTATTATATGCTGGTGGCTCAAGAGCCCCAATTTTGTATCATGACACTATGTATTATCACATTTTGAGTTTTATATAAATTTTTTTGTGGTGATCGGTTTATTTATTTACATGTGTAAAAATTTTGTTTGTGATTAATTTACTGTGAATGAAACAAATGCCAATCTAACATGTAGTTAGCATACGAGTCAACAACTTGATTATTAATTCTTGTAATGTGTATATATGTTATATTGTCAAATTGCCATTCTAACAATCTCACACGTAAGAATCTTCTCAATAAGGTCAGATCTCTAACATGGTACAAACCATTAAGCTATGACACTACTAACTCTGAATCAATATGTACCTCAAGAGAGAGAACGCCATGTGAAATCGCATCCTGTAGAAGCTCAATAATGGAACTATATTCAGCAACATTGTTGGAAGATGCCCTAGACATACGCCTCCTGAAGACAGTACCTGACACATAGGAGTATAAATCACCCAAGCAGCAGAGGCTGAGTGTTGAGTGTGACAGATCACACCATCCACGAATCCTATGTAGGTGGAATATTCCATTGAAATCTGCCAAAAGAAATGGAAACTCATCACAAACCCGATCACGATAAGAAAAAGACCTAACTATCAAAACTATACACTAATATACAATAAGCAGCCTTGGATGAAAATTATGCATAGTATTTCTTGAGATAAAGCCCATTTCTAGGCTCTGCCAAGGCCTTTCCTTCGTAATCTACTAGCTCATAAGTAGCCTTCTCTAACACACATTTGACCACGTAAGGTCCCCGCCACATAGGATTAAATTTCCCTACCCCCAACGATTCTTTCGGTTGATCCCAAAAAAGGACCAAGTCTCCTTCACTAAACCTATTTAGGCAGACAGACTTATCATACTAGACCTTTACATGACGTTTATTGACTTCTAGAGCCACCAAGGCATCCCAATGCTGCTCATCAAGTTGCTCAAGGTGGACTAAACACTCCTTCAATGGTGAAGTGTCTGGTAAGAGTTCTACAGCTAGTTTGAAAGAAGGAATCTCACATTCAACTTGCAATATCGACTCTACTCCATGTACAAGTTGATATGGAGAAAAACTAGTGGCAGTCTTAATAGCAGTTTTATATGCCCACAAAGTAGGGTATAACATGATGTGCCAATTATTCTTACTTTGTGTGATGGTTTGTTGTAGAATGGATTTGAGTGATTTATTCACTGCCTCTACCTATCCATTCGCTTGAGGGTAATAAGAAGAGGAATGCTCTTGCTTATATCCTAACTTTAATGCCAACTCTTCCATCATACGGTTTTGAAAGTGCGAGCCATGTTCCGTGAAAAGCTCTTTCAAAATCCCAAACTGAGTAATAATTTGGATGAATACGAAGTGAGCAGATATCTCACCATTAGATTTTATTGTAGGCATAGCCTCAGCCCATTTCATGAAGTAATCAATAGCCACTATAATATGATGGTGCCCCCCAGCTAAAGCTGGGTTGCAATCCATAAAATTGAGGCCCCACTTAGTGAAGGGACTGGTGGTGATAATGGGATGTAACGGGGCAGGTTTCAAGTGCATATTACGTGTGAACACCTGGCAAGGGTGGCACCTCTTGACTGCATCAACACAATCCTTAAAGATCAACGGCCAGAAATAAATTTCTCGTAAGATCTTTTGAGCTATAGGAAGCCCAGATAAATGACCACCACATGCCCCTCCATGGAAATCATTCAGCACTACCTCATCCTCTTCATGAGTTAAACAGCATTGTAAAATGGAATCTACCCCACGGTGGTACAAAGTGTTATCCACTATGAGGTAGTTCTTAGAGACATGATGTAATCGTCATCGTTCATCTCACGAGAGGTGAGTAGGGGTCTTCAATGTTTGTAAACATATTATGATATCCCCATACCATGAGTCTAAAGTTGAGATTAAGAAGACATGTTCATCAACAAACGTATCTTCACAAACCAACTCCTCAGCCTTGCTCGGGAAATCCGATATAAGCTATGCAAAAATTAAACACTTCTTCGATTTTGTTGAAACAAACTCGAGATCAAATTCTTGCAGAATGACAATCCATTTATTATATTTCCCCCCAATCATCCTTCATGTGAGGACAAATTGAAATGGATTTAAATGGGCTACAACCAAGGTCTGGTGAAGGAGAATATAATGTCTCAACCACTGAACCGCATGTACGGTAGCTAAAGAAAGCTTCTCGACATGAGAATAACAAATCTCTAAGTCAATAAGGTTCCAGCTTAGATAATATATGACATGCTCTTGGAGCTCCTCATCCTCTTGAGCCAAAACCTTACTAATCGTCTCCAGGGACGCGACCACATAAAGTAGGAAATCATGGCTATAGTATGGGGGACTAATCACTAGAGCTGATGCTAGGGCTTGCTTAAGTGCATCAAAGGACTCCTGGGCTTGCTCATCCTAATAGAAGGGGGTGTCCTTCTTCAAGAGACGCATAAAGCCTCTAGTCAAATTAGCAAAGTTGACAACAAATCTTCGTAAGAAGTTTTCCATGCCTTGCAAACATTGAAGATGATGAATATTCTTCAGGGGAGAAAACTGAAGTATTGCCTCAACCTTCAAAGGGTCGACTCTTATACCCTCTTTAGACATGATGAATCCCAACAAACGACCTGACTTCACACAAAAGATGCACTTATGAGGATTTAATCTAACTGAATAGTGCCGACATCTTTCGAATACCAATCTCAAGTGATATGGATGACACATCCTCATATGATAATGAGCAGCTTGGTCATCCAAAAATACTTCGATAATTAACTTGAGATCGTGGAAGATCAAGGTCATTGCCTGCTGAAATTTAGCTTTGGCATTTTTAAGGCCGAAAGGAATTTTTTGATATGCAAACTTTTCCCAAGGACAAATAAATGCAGTATTATGTTGGTCCTTAGGTTTAATATACATCTGATTATATCCGGAGAAGCCGTCCATGAAGGAAAAAGCCTCACTACCTACACACTCATTCAAAATCTGATTAATAAATGGTGTGGGGAAATTGTCCTTAGGACATGGATGATTCAAATCAAAGAAATTAGTACATATGCGGATCACTCCCTACTTCTTATCCATCAGAACGGGGTTTGAAACCCACTCTGTCAAGGGAACGAGATAGATGAAACCGACATTCAATAGCTTCTCTATCTTTGCCTTAATCGTGGGTGCCTTCCTAGGATTCACCGCATGCAAACGTTGTCAAATAGGCTTAGTGTTGGGGTAAGTATTAATCTCACGCTCGACAATACAAGGGTCAAAACCTGGAAACTCATCGTAAGACCAAGCAAAAATATCACAGAATTCCTTAAATAGGTCGGTGTATTCTAGAATCTCAGCATGGGAACATTTTTCCCAATATAGACATTCTCTATCGTGCCAAGATTGTGTAAGACGTTGATAGGAATTGTCGAAGATATGTTCACCATGTTTCCATCAGCCATCTAACCAATAGAGCTTAATGTAACCATAGGACTACCAACTCTTTGACTAAGAACTGGCCTAAAATCCTCATGCTCTAAGCAGTCAAGCTCGAGAAGAAAGTATGATCTATGATGGAGTTCCTCCCATGGTGGCTCAACTCCTGATATAACCTCAATAATCGCTTCATCTGAAGAGAAAACTGTATCAAGGTAGTCGTGTGCATGAGAAGACTGTACTGCCCATGCCAGCAATGCGAGGGTCCTCCTCCTCTGTCCATGAAGAGGAAGGACTAGGCTCTGCAACACACTTGAGATTAGCTTGATAAGCTATCATAGTTGCAGGAAATGGCACGCCTGTCACGATGGGCTCACTTGGAGTATTCGGTGTAGGAAGAATCCAAGGATATTCCATATGACTCGTGCGAAAAGACACCGATATCGTAGATGTTGAATCCTCATCGGAACTAGATCTCATCATAAAGATTGGTGTAGGACAACTAAAGATTCCCATGAGGGAAGGACACATGCCTACACCCACACTCCTAGTTGTCGGCTGAGAGTGTTCAATGATTGGGATCAAAGCTCCCGAAGATGCGGTAACAAACGGATTCTTGAATGTCGTTTGATCAATCATTATGATCTTCCCATTATTGGAAAAGCATACAACGCGAAACAGGGAAGAAGAAACGGCTTGCATAGTGTACATCCAATTCCTACCCAGCAAGAGATTGTAGTCAAGGGGTGCATCAACCACCTCTACCTCTATCGCAATGGTCTTCCCTCCCAAAAACAAAATTTAAGGAAAGGAAGGATGCTGTGCGGCCCAAAGGATCTCCCATCGAACACAGTTAACATGGTTGCTAATTTAGAGAGCTCAAATACACCGAGCTATTTAAGGAATTCTGTGAGCTCGGTGTATTAGCACTTGACGGTCATATTAAGACATTCTACATGAATCAAAAGAGACACATAGTAGGGTAAGTGAGCCTGAAGTCTTGCGGTTTCAAATTTGATCATGGAGGAAGAATCATCATAATTCACACCAAGGGTAGAAAGCAACACCTTCCTTTACGAAGGACAACTCTGAAGCACTTCCATTACAGACATTGCACAAGGAGTGTGGCCCGAATCCTTGACAATTCAATAGTTCTGGGTGGCTCAGGAATTTGGATTATGCCCCGAATGCTTAAGGAATCCCTTAGGAATGCAAGGTGTAGTATCAAGTTTATCCATAGGTTTCTCAATACGCAAAGGGGACCTTGGTGGATAAAGCTCTTTTCCTGGGATGGGTTGTGATGAACCATAATCTTTTGCACAGGTCACATCTTTCACAACATGTACCATGTTAATGCAACCACGAACACTACCCTCCGGTGGATCCTGACCACCACCAGACTGGTCATGGGACCTCGAGTTAATATTCTGATTGTGCGGTAAAGGGTTAGTTAGCACAGCTAGGCCCTGTGCCAAGAATCTCGAGGCTTCCTCAATACATAAGTGAGGTGATCATCCTTACATAACTTGCAAGGGAACTTAACCTTACATTTACCTTGCTTGTCCCGTCCAACATTCTAGCCGTTCTTTTCATTACTATTAGCATTCTCATTCTTATTCCCACCCTTATGATTATTTTTACCCTTTTCTCTTTTCCGTCTGGGCTGCTGGTTACCCTTATGGTCTGACGATTGCAATGAAAGTACATTCATCATTTGGGCGGGTTGAGATGAAGCCGTAGCTTGTCCCAAAGTAGATTGGTTTATTGACAATTGACTAATTTATTTTCCAACCAAATCCATAGGTTTTTCACTTGCACAACCCATAATTCCATTGGCATGTGGTCCATGTTTGACTTTGGGGTCGAAACTATAACGTGGAGCATTGGGAATAATCTCATATAATAAATCAGACTGAGCATAGATCAAGTCCAGTTCCTGCACCCTAAAAATCACTTGTTCCTCATTTTGCACTCTAGATGTAGAAACATCCTTCACTATATAGGGCAATAACGACTTGAGGAACCACTCGAGGAGGAATTCCGGTGGTATAAAGGATTTAATTAACCTCTTCCGTCTATGCCATTATTGAATATGATCAGAAATATGTGTGGCTTTATCTTACCAAAATGTCGACAAGAATTCAGTACCAACGTCATAACGCACTAGTAGCTGGAATTCGTTAAGAAAATTCATCGCAAGGTCGTCAAACAAAGCGAAAGCTCCCCTAGGTATCTCTATATACCATTTTGTAGCAGGCCCTGTGAGGGTGCATTGAAATAGCCATAAATGGATGGAATCCTGATGTAAGGAATTCAAAGAGCGCCATAGGTGAAAAGTAGTAACGTGTTCGCTTGGATCCTCTCCCGGTTTGCCCTCGAACTTAGCCATGTCCGAGGGAAGCTTGGTAGGGATAGCTAACCAAGTTGGTTCATGAGCTACAGGATCGTTCGTTAATCTCGACAAGTCAGGAAGATTGAGCATCGCGAGGAAAGGGAGCCTAGGATGATGAGGTCGATGGATTGCTCCCTGATTCATATAGGTCTGATTACCACCATGGCCTTGGCCATAGTGCCCTCCTCCCATATGACCCATATAGGGTGGCGTGGAAGCACCATAGTGTGGTGGACCTCAACTAGTAGGAGCTACGAAGCCGTAATTAGGAGAGTAAGCAGGTTTTTGATACCCGCCCCCATAAGGTGAAGAGCCCTGTCCATACTGCATCCCACAATAGGGTCCATAAGTCATCGCATGCGATGTTCCATGGGACACGCCGTAAGTAGGAACACATGTTCCAGAAGTAGGGATGTACATTCTGGAAGTGGGAATGTGACCTTTAGAAGTATGAGCATGACCTCGCGAAACAGAGGGCGGTACATGAAGCTGAGACACAACCGGTCGAGTAACCACAGTATGGACATAACTCATAGTAATGTTTCGGCCTAGAGGACCACATGAATAACGTGGAGGGTGAACATTTGAAAAAGTAGGGATAGAGGATGGAGGGAACTAAGTAATAGTGTACGTACTATTCCCTATCGTCACCTGTCTCGGGTCTGGTATCCTAATGGGATCACTAACCCTAGACCTAGGAGGAATATGTGATGTAACTTCCACCACTGGGATGGAAGGTGCAAGGTGACTAGTGCTCCCAAACCTCTCTACATGGTAAGGAATGAGAGTGCCCCTAAGCATAGTGTTAGGCTCGAACTCATATTTGACATGAAATTCCAAATCATGTGTGGGAAAACTAGACGTAGCATAACTACCATAGCTAGTGCTTGCGGGTTCAAAATGAGTCTTGGCATCTTCCAGCATTCCATACTGATAATGCTTCAATGGGGAATTAACCCTAAAGTGAGTAGGTCTATAATGAAAGGTTCCTATCTCAGAAATCACAGGCCCTAACTCAGCCAAGTCGGGTGAAGGATCATAGGTACGAGTAAACTCCCGATCGTCTACTCGAATGGGAGAAGGTGGTTCATGAATACTTTCCATATGGTCTCCCATGTTGTGTTAATCAATGTGTGAAATAGTCCACCTGGACTATCTAGGTCTCTCTCCCAAAGGAGGAGGATAAGTAGGAGGCGGAAGTGCTACTAAATGACGAGAACGGCATGGAGCTGCACCCTAATGCACAATGAATCAAAAAATAAAAATGACTCTCTATTTACCCAAACCCTAGACAAGCTATCATGCATAGAGCCATCAGTAATAGAATCTAAATCCAAATGCAAGCAAACAAGGGATGGATAAGTGAGCTCCTGAATGAAGCAGGTATGTCTTGCCTAGGAGAGGCTTGAGACTCCCATACACAACAAGCGGAGGTACGTAACCAATTATTGTAGCCCTCAGCTTCAACGCGTAAAGCGACTATGTTGTCCGACCCCAACCTGGTGACTATGGTGTATTAGCACTTGATGGTCATATTAAGACATTCTACATGAATCAAAAGAGACACATAGTAGGGTAAGTGAGCCTGAAGTCTTGCGGTTTCAAATTTGATCATGGAGGAAGAATCATCATAATTCACACCAAGGGTAGAAAGCAACACCTTCCTTTACGAAGGACAACTCTGAAGCACTTCCATTACAGACATTGCACAAGGAGTGTGGCCCGAATCCTTGACAATTGAATAGTTCTGGGTGGCTTGGGAATTTGGATTATGCCTCGAATGCTTAAGGAATCCCTTAGGAATGCAAGGTGCAGTCTCAAGTTTATCCATAGGTTTCTCAATATGCAAAGGGGACCCTGGTGGATCAAGCTCTTTTCCTGGGATGGGTTGTGATGAACCATAATCTTTTGCACAGGTCACATCTTTCACAACATGTACCATGTTAATGCAACCACGACCACTACCCTCCGGTAGATACTGATCACCACTAGAATGGTCATGGGACCTTGAGTTAATATTCTGATTGTGCGGTAAAGGGTTAGTTAGCACAGCTGGGCTCTATGCGAAGAATCTCGAGGCTTCCTCAATACATAAGTGAGGTGATCATCCTTACATAACTTGCAAGGGAACTTAACCTTACATTTAGCTTGCTTGTCCCATCCAACATTCTAGCCGTTCTTTTCATTACTATTAGCATTCTCATTCTTATTCCCACCCTTATGATTATTTTTACCCTTTTCTCTTTTCCGTCTGGGCTGCTGGTTACCGTTATGGTCTGACGATTGCAATGAAAGTACATTCATCATTTGGGCGGGTTGAGATGAAGCCGTAGCTTGTCCCAAAGTAGATTGGTTTATTGACAATTAACTAACTTGTTTTCCAACCAAATCCATAGGTTTTTAACTTGCACAACCCATAATTCCATCGGCATGTGGTCCATGTTTGACTTTGGGGTCGAAACTAGAACGCGGAGCATTTGGAATAATCTCATATAATAAATCAGACTGAGCATAGATCAAGTCCAGTTCATGCACCCTAAAAATCACGTGTTCCTCATTTTTCACTCTAGATGTAGAAACATCCTTCACTATATAGGGAAATAACGACTTGAGGAACCACTCAAGGAGGAATTCCGGTGGTATAAAGGCTTTAATTAACCTCTTTCGTCTATGCCATTCTTGAATATGATCAGAAATATGTGTGGCTTTATCTTACCAAAATGTCAACAAGAATTCAGTACCAACGTCATAACGCACTAGTAGCTGGAAGTCATTAAGAAAAGTCATCGCAAGGTCGTCAAACAAAGCGAAAGCTCCCCTAGGTATCTCTATATACCATTTCGTAGCAGGCCCTGTGAGCGTGCGTTGAAATAGCCATAAATGGATGGAATCCTGATGTAAGGAATTTGAAGAGCGCCATAGGTGAAAAGTAGTAACGTGTTCGCTTGGATCCTCTCCCGGTTTCCCCTCATACTTAGCCATGTCCGAGGGAAGCTTGGTAGGGATAGCTGGCCAAGTTGGGTCATGAGCTACAGGATTGTTCGTTAATCTTGACAAGTCAAGAAGATTGAGCATCACGAGGAAAGGGAGCCTAGGATGATGAGGTCGATGGATTTCTCCCTAATTCATATAGGTCTGATTACCACCATGGCCTTGGCCATAGTGCCCTCCTCCCGTATGACCCGTATAGGGTGGCGTGGAAGCACCATAGTGTGGTGGACCTCAACTAGTAGGAGCTACGAAGCCGTAATTAGGAGAGTAAGCAGGTTTTTGATACCCGCCCCCATAAGGTGAAGAGCCCTATCCATATTGCGTCCCACAATAGGGCCCATAAGTCATCGCATGCGATGTCCCATGGGACACTCCGTAAGTAGGAACACATGTTCCAGAAGTAGGGATGTACATTCTGGAAGTGGGAATGTGACCTCTAGAAGTATGAGCATGACCTCCCGAAACAGAGGGTGGTACATGAAGCTGAGACACAACCGGTCAAGTAACCACAGTATGGACATAACTCATAGCAATGTTTCGGCCTAGAGGACCACGTGAATAATGTGGAGGGTGAACATTTGAAAAATTAGGGACAGAGGATGGAGGGAACTAAGTAATAATGTATGTACTATTCCCTATCATCACCTGTCTCCGGTCTGGTATCCTAATGGGATCACTAACCCTAGACCTAGGAGGAATATGTGATGTAACTTCCACCACTAGGATGGAAGGTGCAAGGTGACTAGTACTCCCAAACCTCTCTACATGGTAAGGAATGAGAGTGCCCCTAGGCATAGTGTTAGGCTCGAACTCATATTTGACATGAAATTCCAAATCATGTGTGGGAAAACCAGACGTAGCATAACTACCATAGCTAGTGCTTGCGGGTTCAAAATGAGTCTTGGCATCTTCCAGCATTCCATAACGATAATGCTTCAATGGGGAATTAACCCTAGAGTGAGTAGGTCTATCATGAAAGGTTCCTATCTCAGAAATCACAGGCCCTAACTCATCCAAGTCGGGCGAAGGATCATAGGTAGGAGTAAACTCCCCATCGTCTACTCGAATGGGAGAAGGTGGTTCATGAATACTTTCCATATGGTCTCCCATGTTGTGTTAATCAATGTGTGAAATAGTCCACCTGGACTGTCTAGGTCTCTCTCCCAAATGAGGAGGATAATTAGGAGGCAGAAGTGCTACTAAATGACGAGAATGGCATGGAGCTGCACCCTAATCCACAATGACTCAAAAAATGAAAACGACTCTCTATTTACCCAAACCCTAGACAAGCTATCATGCACAGAGCCATCAGTAATAGAATCTAAATCCAAATGCAAGCAAACAAGGGATGGATAAGTGAGCTCCTGAATGAAGCAGGTATGTCTCGCCTAGGAGAGGCTTGAGACTCCCATACAGAACAAGTGGAGGTATGTAACCAATTATTGTAGCCCTCAGCTTCAACGCGTAAAGCGACTATGTTGTCCGACCCCAACCTGGCCGGGACACCCACAGAATAACCCCTATAAAGTACCGCCTCGATATCCTAGGTAAGGCCACTAAGGTCACCTCAATATAATCAATGCTCAGGTGGACAGTCACAGGCGGGATTAATCGTATGGGCAGGGTAGCAAAGCCTGAAACTCTCAAAAGAGCCCCTAGATATGAATACAATCCTGTAAATATCTTCGGTGCTACTCAGTTATGACTAGTCATCATCCCAATCAATAACCGCTCACACTGCCTCGTGCTTAACTCCCTTTTGAGAGGAGGATCCTGAGAAACACTAGTTATACCAAGGATTTCACACACTCACCTAGACAGACACCAGATGTTGTTGTTTAGTGGTCTTGAAGAATTTACTCACAATGAACTATTCCAAGACCCTAAAACCTAAGCTTGTTGGTGCACCCTAGAAAAGAAAAGAGTGTAATTCATTTTAATTTAGTGTTGATTTTAATTGGCTTTATTACTCAAAAGAGGGATATGACCGTGCAACTAATGGTGTTATGACACAACATGAAGTAAAATGCACACCTAACAATCAATGCAAATGCATTGTGTCCATGAAAACAGGGTATGCTACTACGTGAAATGCACAATTTTTCTTCAGATGATGAATGCAAGTTTTCCTATATGAAGTCCTAACTAGTACTCCAAGCAAATCTAGTGCAAGTACAATGCAAACTGCAAAATGCAATGCATGATGATAAGCAAATGTTTTTGGATTTTTTGAAATAGAATGAGATACAAAAAGCAAAAGAATGATTCTAGGACCCCTAGACTCTGCAAGCACACTCAAACAACACTCAAGCAAAGCACTAAGGTAAAAGAACTCTAATGCACTAATTCCAAACAAAAAATAAAAAATGCCATGACAAGAACCTTCTTAAAAAAAAATTAGCCTAAAAACAAAATGCCCCTGGTCAGAAACAGAGGTATAAAGAGACTCGGGCAGTGCCAAAGGAGACTCAGCAATCATCGGACTTCACCCTGCAATCATTTAACTTCCACAAAAAGGCAAAACTAAGGGCATGCGCGACTATTTGCAGTAAACCCGCGTGTATACACGGAAATCATAGAGAAACCCACGTGTATATGTGACTGTGAGTTAAAAACTCGTGTATAGGAAGAAAGGTGGATGAAATCAAGGCAAACATACAAGCTGAGACAAACTTCACACCAATCAGACACTACCAGGCATACATGCCCCCAGACCCGACACAAAAAAAAGAGAGAAAGAGCAATTCAAATTCATTGAGTGCTGATAGAACAACCCTGAAAGGAAAACTACTAGGAACTCCCCAGCAGAGTCACCAATTCTTTTATGGAGATAAATTTTGATCGCTTGGGGTACCAAAATAGACAGCTTGACTCTAGAAATCAATCTTTTCCAATATGCAATAGAAAGTACCTCGTACCTTATTCTGGACAGTTGAAGTACATCCCCGTTGAGATTTCCAACTTTAGCTTGAATTGATAAATTACTTCCTCAACAACAAGTAAACAATGCAAGCATACTATATACCATGGTGTTAGATCTATTCTAGCATATATAATCAACAATGTATAAGCATTTGAAATACTCCCATGGATAAAATATTCATTCAAACACACATTATTGGACAAGAAAAGATATTTCTATTAATATAAATTAGAGATTACAATAGATACAACCTCTAACGGCACGTCTACGAACTGGAGAAACTGAATCCCCCACTTGGGCCTCCACCACCTCAATCCTCCATCTCTCGATAACAAGCTCATAAGGAAAAGGCAAGCTTGGGAAGAACACACTAGTGCTCCAAGGGACAAAGGGATGCCGACTCAAGAATAAGTTTAGGCAACAATGGACTATAGTTTCTTTGCTCTCAATTCTCTCATATGCCTTAAATGTACCATAGAGTTCCTTATATAGCTTTTCAAAGGGGTAATGAAAGGTTGAATCCGAGTGATTTCAAGGCATAGGGAAGGCGAGGAGTCAAGTGAGTCGGATCCATGTCAAGGAAAACTCCAAAAGGATTTGGATGTTTGTACACATCCTAATGTATGCGGTTTTAGGGGTCAAACCCGCATATATACACGATTAAGGGATTAAAAGTCGCGTACAGAATTTTTCACATTTTTTTAGGGATGATCAAGGAAACATCAAAGGAAAAAAAATGGTCCATGGGGTCTAAGGAGTCTGCAGCGAGACATGGGAAGGCCATACAAAGTGTGACTTACCTAGAGTGGTAAAATCAGCTATAACAGGTTTCATAAAAAAAGGTCAAGTACATAGCCAAATAAGGCCAAGGACCTCGATATCTAGAAATTTGAAATTGTTGGGACGATGGAATAGTAGTAGTGGAAATTAAATTATTTCGAGCATTTGTAGATTTTTTTTGCATACAACTACTATTATCTAAAGGGTATCTCTAAGTAGTTTGTATTATTTACGAGAGAGCTACAACTCTATGCAAATCCAATAAGATAGTGACATTTCCAAATGGACCCCCATTTTAAGGAAAAATTAAATGAAGAATTGGACAAGTTGATAATGACCATACTTATCTAGGAAGTTGAGGAAATCATCAATTGTTGCAGACAAGAAAAAGAAAGGGAAACTAAGGATATGTATATACTTTTTCAACTTCAACCAAGTGACAATTAAATATCCTTTTCCATCCCCCCTTTTATAATAAGTACTAGAAGTAATAGCAAGAAAGAAAATCTACTCCTTCTTCAATGGGAACTCAAGATACAATCAAGTATCTATTCAAGAAAAAGATCAAGACCTAACAACATATGCAAAAAAATAGGGAATATTTACATGCATACAAATTCCTTTTGTATTGGTGAATGCACCAACATGATGTTCAATAATTATTGTAGAAATATTTGTTGAGAGTATAGCTTTGGGATTCATTCCGATGACAATTATGTTGTAATTAAGTCTGGAATATATGTTGTAATTAGATTCATATCCTCTCCATGAAACTTGTTATATCAATTATGGAACTTATGTTGTATTAAGTTCACTAAATTACTCTGCTAAGTTAAAGAGCTTTTGTTTTATCAAGCTAGGACCTTGATCAAGACCTATTAAGGAGATATGCATGTACTAGGATCTTATGGCTAAGATCATGAACTTATATTAAGGTCTGAGACTTGTTGTGTCAAGTTCAGAAATTATGTGTATTAAGTTCACATGACTTATGTTGTACTAAGTCTTGATGATATACTACGTGATGTATGGATGGTCATAGTCAATAGGTGCTACAAGTATCCTTTATAGATTAGCTACCCCAAGAGTGATTTACTTTAGCATGTGACTATATGACCTGGGGTAATACATATGATTATAGGTTTGGAAACAATATTATGAGTATGATATGATATAGTATTTACGAAAACACATATGGACCATACATAGATATTTAATATAAGCACAGAGATGGAGAGAGAACTTGAATTTCCCATGTTGCCACTAAGTGAGCTCGAATTGATTAGATATCAGTTGAGTATTAGTTATGGTAAACAAAGTTTAGTTAATTAAGGAATCACCTCCTTAATTTATGCAAGTGATTGTTGGAAATAAACACTGATGGAGAAGCACTATTAATGTTTAGTTACATTCAGTTCTATTCAGTTACATTTAGTTATATTCAGTTACATTGAGTTATGTTCAGTTACATTAAGTTATGTTTAGTTACATTCAAGTTTATTCAGTTACATTCAATAATGTTCAGTTAAATTTAGTTGCATAGGTAGTTCCATTTAGCTCAGCTTAGTACACTCAGTTAACAACTCACTTAGATTTAGTTAATTAATGGAAGACATGTATCTTCTTGTGGGATATAATTATGGAGTTCCATCTTGGCACCATTTCCATGGGTGGTGCATGATTGAAAATGGATCAATGTTCTAAGTGTTAAAAAATAACTGATGCTTGCAACTACTCTCTTTTTGTTGTAAAACCTAATTTGACTTGTTATTAAAGTGATATGAACATGGAAAGTTAAAAACAATGTTTCATTCGATATCCACTGTCTAGGGCTGTTGATGAAAGAAATATGTTATTTTGTTGTAATCATTCTCTGCTAATTATAAATCATACTCTAAGATAACTTGTTTGGTTTTCAATCCTCCAAATCAGTGGATGGTTTTCCCATGGTATATCCTATGTTATATGGTTTTATTTACATCTATGGATTATTGGTGAGTTTTATATGCATTGTTTTTTTCGATTAAAGTTTTAAAAGTTCAATTATATTCATATTTTTCTCAATCACTAACATGGTATCATAGAAAGGGTGTGAAAGAGATTAGTTTTTTGAAAACACTCTCATCCTCCATATATCTTAAAGCATTGAGCAATATCTTGAAAAAATAGCTTCTATATATGTCCGACCAAAAGATAGACTCTAAGGAACATTCAAATTCAATAGATGGAAGATTAGGATGATATTCTACAAACCACCATTGACAAATTCCCCTCCTCATCTGATACCTTTCTTACTAAAGTAAAGAGAAGATAAGAGCATCTGAATTTCAAAATAATTTGGCATTATTGAATCCAAGAAGAAGTGTGCCTCGTGAACAAGATAGTGAGCACTAAGGAGGAGAATATTCCCTCACGGAAGGAACCAAGAAAGAAAGAAAACAATTTTCTCACAAGAACACTTTTCACACAAAGAAGAAAGAGATCCATAAATATATGGACAAATCAAACTAATATGTTTTTATTGTGAAAAGGCAAGTCACTTCATATGGGATTGCAATACAAGGAAAAGTAAAGACTGAATAATTCATGCCTACACCATTGTAGAAGGAGGTGAACCTTCTCAAGACAAATCATCGAAGGAAGAGGATGATTGAAAGGAATATTTCCTTTAGTAAAGAAGAGCATTCTCTGTTGGTTTCATGGGATCCTTATTCCCATGCAGGGACACACTTTCTATTGCATGCATTAATTTTTTTTGCATTGTTTAAAGTTGCATTGAATAAAGAAGGACTCCACATATCTCCGCAAGGGTGTAGAGACCAAGAGGGAGCCCACACACAAAAAAAAAAGATGAGTAACTTATTTCTCTATTTTATATTCTAAATTGGATGTAAGAAGTTTTATATTATAAATATACTTCTCTAAGTATATTTCTTTATTTTATATTATAACTTAGAGAAGAATATCTGAAAGTATCTAAACTGAGATATGTTGATCTGTGAATTGCTTTTAGAATATATAATTTTGCGTGGAAGTAATATGACAAGATGAAATTCGATATGAATCACTGTGTTCTCTTACTGTTTTACTGTTTTACTGTTTTACTATTTTCTGTGATTCAATGATGAATCTTATGTGAATCTGCCACATGGATTTATGATGTGATATTTTCATGTTTCAAATGATGTTATCTTGTTGGATTTGTTTCCGCATCAATATGCTTACTATATTTATGATTTAATGATGTGAATTGTTGAAGAATGATAATGAATGGTTACATGAACTCATGAGTTCAATTATCTGTTCATAGTGCACTAAACTATTAAAGTTCATGTGACATTGTCCTCTCCCCTATTCTGTGAAAACTTGGTTTCGTCCGCTCTCCCTCAAACATCTTGGGTGAGACTTCATCCGCTCTGCAGGTGTTGCTAGATGGGGTAAAACCTGTCTGGGTCAGTGTTCAAGGAGATCACGGTGGTTTGGTTGTCAACAGAGTGGGAACCATGTCGACATGTTTTGTTGGATGGGTTTGTGTCAATAAATGGCTTCATTTCTGGGACCGTGTTGCGATGACGGAAGGACATGTGGCATCTAATGAGAGGAGAAATTCAATATTGGTTCGATTAGAAGCTGTGAGAAATTGCTGAGACAGAAAATCAGAACCTCGGACTGACGATGTATAAGTGGTTGGAAGTTTACATACATAATGGTATACATGAGTATTTTTTCTCTGAATTTATGATCAACTTGTATGAGTGGTTGGCATGACTTGCCTATCGCAAGATAAATTTCCAAGGAGGTGAGCCAACATCTAAGACCCCTAAATTGATCCAGGAGTTGTAGGAAACCAACAACAGAGCGTCGTGGCCCACATGATGTTGAAGTCTAGTTGGACAGTATCTCTGAAGGATATATCACCAAATTTTTGGTTGATACTACTAAGTCCTACAAAGAATCCAAAAGGGAGTTCTTCAATGGACCACGAGGTAGGTTCATATTGTATTTGCAATTGACAATTAAGATGCTTGTCTTTGATAAAGAGATACTAAAGATGCACATCGAGTAGTATAACTCTGGTGTGCGGGGGCTGTGGATACCACAAAGAAAGGGGGGAGACGAATGGAATGATACAGGGTAGATGAGTATAAGTTACGATGAGACTGTGACGGAATTCAAGGAAGAGAGTGGTATTATGATAGGAGGAGCAATATTTAGACAAGAGAAGAGGCAGAGGAGAGGGGAAGGTCCTTCTACGATCGAAATTCAAGATCACAGAGGAAGACCACATGGAACAAAGAAACCCTGCAGCGACAACGACGATGGCCAAGCCCAAGACACACCTGAGGTAGAGGTTAGATCAAACCCTAGCAACAATGTACCCACACCTCTGCGCACTGTGTCGCGTTCAGGAAGAAACACAAGTTCAACATCGACTTGTCCAATGTGCCAATAGTATTCTATTAGTAGATCAACGTCTGTAGGAAGAAGGCTTGAAATGGTGGGATACGAAGCGAAATTACCTCTGTTCCTTGGGAACGGGACTGAGGATCTAGAATAATACTGGTTCCTGTGTGAGGCAGTATGGACTTTTAGAAAAATTGTGGATGATGATGTCAAGAAAGGCCAATTGGTGACAACACTTCGGGGTTGCGCACTGGATTGGTACATGAAATTTGTACAAGTTCCTGCAGGGACTCCACCAAAGACACTAGAAGAAATCAAGAGAGGACTTATTGGAGAATTCAGAAAACCAAAGTCTGAAGTGTAGTACATTACATAACTGAAGGAAATTAAGTAGTATCCTAATGAGACTATTTCATTAGAGGAAATTTGCGGTCTAAAATGGGCCTTATAAGAAAATGTGCCAAAAATAAATTTTGTGAGTTGGAATTCAAGAACCAATAGAATTTCAGTAAAATGAGTCAACCATAATGGTTGTATTGGCATATTTTTCATAAAAGAAAACTATTTTTTTTGTTTGTATTTTCGACATATCTCCTTGTGTTTTTACTAAAATTTCAAGCGGGAGAGCTCGTTGGATGTGGAATTTAATTCTGCATCTAATGAGTACCCACACTTCATACTTTTAATAGACCTTGCTACCCCAAACACAAGAAATACCTGAAAAATGTGATGATGATGTCATCATCACGTGTTTTCAGGTATTTCTTGTTTTTGGGGTAGCAGGGTCTGTCAAAAGTATGTAGTGTGGGTACTCGTTGGATTCAGAATTAAATGTCGCATCTAACAAGCTCTCCCACTGATAATTTGAGCAAAAACACAGGGAGATATGTCAAAAAGACAAACACAAAAAGTAGTTTTTTTCATTCTTCCTCCAAAATTAATAACTATTATTTTATTATTTTAACTATTATTTTATTATTTTCCTTAGGAGGCCTATTTTAGACCTCAAATTTCCTCTGATGGGTATTTTGATCAAAATTTCAAATAATTAATGGAATGAGTCAATTTTGAGATGAGAAACATTTAACATAAATAATGGTTCATCGCAGTGCTATTATCGCACATCAGGATACCATTGATGTAGCAGAATATTGTCACATAGAGCGAGGCTCTACAGATTTCCATGAAGTTAGAAGCTTCACCCGTTGGAAAACATGCAGCTGAGATGAGTCATATTCAGACATAGTTGGAGAAATTAACACTTCATCTATAAGATATTAAGAAGGGAAAGGAACAACATAAGGATATCTAGTGCACTCGATGCCGTGTAAATGGGAATATCAAAGATACTTGCCTAGATTTTCATTTGAAACTATATGTTATTTGGAGCACTGAAACCAATGAGTTCTGGAATCGTACCATGGTGTTAAATTTGTCAAGTATATGGGAATCGACATGAAGAGTGAGGATACATGCATAAGATGGTGAAAAAACTGACGAACTTATATTGCACGTTTTCTTGATCTCTAGGGAATGAAGATTAATGTTGTTGTGCATACGAAGTACTATAGGAGAGAACATATGACTCGTATTATGTGAAGGGAGAGGATCATTGGGAGGTACTGCACCTGCAGCCACAGGTGGTGCAACCACCACCTCAATTATAGTATGTTCCAGCACCAAAGATGCATTTCGTACCACAAAGACCACAATAGCAGTTTGCACCACAACCATAGTATAATCAGATGCATATGGCTCTGTAGCAGCCATAGTATGTTCAACAACAATTTTCTCAACCACAGTATCGGCAACAAGGAGGATTCCACAAAGGATTCCAAGGAGGACATGGAGGTTTTGGTTGAGGAGGAGGACGAGGTTGCACAACTGTCCAATGTTATACATATGGTGTATTGGGTCATTACTAGAGATATTTTCTGTAGTTGCAGTGATCATATAAATATTGTACTATGATTGATCATACAATTAAGAACTATCCAAATATTATTATGAGATGGCAGGTGAAAATGTTCCATAGTTGGAGAATCAGAACCAATTGCACAGCCAAAATTAGTTCAATCAGAATCAATTGCAGAACCAAAATCAAGTGGAAAACAAGAACCAGTTGCAGAAACAGAACCAAATTCCAGTTCATAACCAAATTCCAATCCAGAACCAAATTACAAACCAAAACATGAATCAACCTATGAATTCACCACTAAACTAGAATTAAGGGCCAACAATTACGACGATCTCCACAGATCCCATGATGCAGGACGTTGATGTCGCTGTCATGACTCACGAAGGTGTTGCAACTGGAGAAGATAGTACGATTCCAAAAGTATGGTTAGTTGGGAAGAAGAAATTTCAATTTGATGTCAATGTGGAGAAAGACACATTCTTTGGAGCATGAGATGAGATGCACATAAACTCCGGTAAGTTACCTATTTATGAAATGCCTACTACTTTTGATTCCACTTTGGAGGTAGGACCATCGCGACAACATGGTACCTTGCAATTTTTTTTTGAGAGTTTCTTGTTAGTAGCAAGAGATCTTGATGCTCTTGCCGAGATTGAGAATCTATTGCATCGATCGACTAAGGGACGAAAGGCTTCCACAATGAATTCATTGCATAAGAAAAAAGACGGGGAATGAAATGCACATGAACATTCAGATTTGGGACTACGAGGTAGATTCAGACATCTTGGATCTAGGCTCATGTGTTAATATTCTGACAAGACAGACATGGAAAAATATCGGGATCCCAACACTGAGCTAGTATCATGTGCAACTACGAATAGATAACTAGGCCAGAGTAACGCCAATCAGGTGCGTTACACACCTTGCTGTCAAACTAGAAGGAGTGAGTACCTATGCTAATTTCGATGTGATTGAATTCATTGATGGTGGAAGCTCCTATCCCACATTACTTGGATAGTATGGACCTATGCTAATTTCGATGTGATTGAATTAATTGATGGTGGAAGCTCCTATCCCACATTACTTGGATAGTATGGACCAATGACATTATGGAAGCGATCAATTTTAATAAAGAAGTGATGAAATTTGAGAATCAATACATTAGATTCATTTCTCCAATGGATCCAAACAAAGGGAAAAGGTATATTCAGGCAGTGAAAGATGAAGTTGTCAGAGGATGGGATCATGCTTATATCATTTCAAAATATTATGTAGATTTGACTGCTGATGGAGAACTCAACTAGTGCAGTGCTAGCTTTGTGTCTTCTGACTCTGATGATGCTCTAGAAAACTGGCACAACCACTTACATGAAGTGTCTCTACAAAAGTGAGGCTTGATTATGCAGTTGTTGTGTCGCGTTGCGACTGAGACCATTGAGATCTCAATTTATGAAGAAATTCCCATGTTATATGAGTTTCTTGTTCAATTCAAAGATAAGGTGTCATAACCACAATGGTTCCTAGCTTTGGAAGAAGTGTTGAAGGCTACTCCAGCATGTTGGTGGGATACCCATAACAAGTCGAGCACTGGATGGTTGGAGTGTTAGAGACTGATGAAAGTTCACTTTGGAAATGCATACGTGTACTATGCCAGAATATATGACAGATGAAACAATCCTAGTGATCATCTTATTGAGTGTTAAAGATTGTGGGCATCATGACCAAAGGATGAGTGGGTCCATGCCTTTGTCCACAAATTGGATGAAATGTCGTGATGTTGGTATGTATCAGCTGAGTTGCATTCAGAGATCACCAATTGGGAATACTTAATAGTTTTATTTACTCACATTTAGTTTTGCAGATGCCAATCTAGATGTTCATAATGTGTTGCAGCTTATCCTCAATGTTCTTCTGAAGGTAGTGTCGGTCGCATATCCAATAGATTTGGATACGTAGTGTTGCATGCATTCTATGATTGAATGTAATAATGTGTCAAGAGAGTAGATGATAATGATCTGTGGAATATCATTATTCTAGAAACATAGGGGAGTTGAGATGTCGTAACACTGAATGTACCAACGAACTCAATAAATCAGCCACTAAAGATAAGAAAGGTCAACATTGGTAGATAAGAGAACCCAAAGTTTGCTATTGTTGGGGGATACTCAAATGAAGAAACGATGGAAAATATTACAGACTTGTTTTATGAATTCCAGGATTTGTTCCCAATGAAGTGTTCTGAGATGAAGGAGATACTAGAATATTTAGGAGAGATGAAGATCCCATTGAATCCAAATGCGAAACTAGTAAGGTAGAGGATGTATCACCCGAATCCATGAAACAAGGAGAGAGTAAAAGCTGAGCTTGATAGGATGTTGGATGCCGAAAAAATTGAGCCAATTGAATAATCAGAATGGATCCGTCCTATGGTGGTCCAAGATAAAAAAAAAAAACTAGTGAGGTCCGTATTTGTGTCAACCTAAGAAAATTAAATCATGCGTGTCTGCATGATCCCTTTTCAACACCATTTATCGATAAAGTTATTGAAAGAGTAGGAGGTTAGGAGATGTATTCTTTCACATATGGGTTTTTTGGATATCACCAGATAAGGATCACAAAAGAAGATCGACATAAAACAACATTTTTTACTGAATAGGGTTGTTTCTAGTACACTATGATTTTTGTGGGGTTGAATAATGTTCCTGTGATATTTTCTTGGATTTTTGTCATTGCATTCAAAGATTTTATTCAGAAGTTCCTGCTAGTCTATATGGATGACTAAGCAGTTTGTGGATTGATTAGAGACCATATGGAAAACCCGTGACTGATGCTGGAGAGATGTCAACAACATCAAATTTCCCTAAATTCATAGAAGTGTATTTTATGTGCACCTTTTGGGATGATGTTGGGTCACATCATTTGCAAATAAGGACTATTGGTTGACCCTGCAAATATTGTGTTGATATTGAGCTTACCACCACCAATGAATGTGAAGATTCTTAGAGTGATGCTGGGGCATATATGGTATTATCCTAAGTTCATACGAGGGTATGTTGTGATCACATCTCCCATGGAGAAATTATTGAAGAGATATGCAGCATTTGTATGGAGTCAAGAGTGTCAAGGAAGTGCTAACACACTGAAACCCAAGATGGATTCTGCACCAATATGGACTTTCCCTAATTGGAACAAGGAGTTCCATGTTCATGTGGATGCATCATCTATTTCACTGGGAGTGGTTCTTGCACAACCAAGAGAAGGAGATCTACATCACTTGATTGCTTTGGCTAGTCAGAAGCTATCATCTACAGAGAACATTATATGAACATAGAAAGGGAAGCTCTGGTGATGGTATATGTGCTACATAAGTTCTAGGAATTACCTATTTGGTGCTCATTTCAAGATGTTTACAGACCATTATGGTTTGAAGTACCTAGTGAATAAGACTGTGTTAGGGGCGAGTATGCCGCTGGCTACTTCTTTTTCAAGAGTTTGATTTCGAGATAATTGTGAATCCATGTCACTTGAATGTTGACCCTAATCATTTATCTCGAATTGAGATAAGTGAAGAGCCAAAAAACATTGAAGATGAACTTCCATATGCATAGTTGTTCAGAGTCGACATGCCCGATGATTACTATGATCAAATCATTCAGTTTTTGGCAACGAGAACTACACTAGAGGACCTTATGACAAGTCAAAAGAAGCATTTGGTTGTTAAGACCTCAGATTTCTAGTTGATCATTATAAAATTATATAAACTAGGACTAGATGATATATTTCCGCTATGTGTCCTACCGCATGAACAAGGGAAAATCTTAGCAAACGCACATGCAGGGGTTGCTGCGTGGAGTTGTGATGTCTGTCAACGAACTAGAAAACCATCATGGAGAGATGAGATGCCTCTAGCACCTCATGTTACAGCGAAACCATTTTATAAATGGGTCATGGATTTTGTGGGACCAATCAACCCACCCGAGAAGAAAAATGGTGCACGGTACATCATTACAGTGACAAACTATTTAACAAGGTGGGTGGAGGGCGCACCAATTGTATACTACACCGCTATGACAGTAACGAGGTTATTTTTTACAACATTGTGACACAATTTGGATGTCCAAGGATATTGATGAGTGACTAAGGGAGTCACTTCATCAATCGCACAATAAGCATGCTAACATAGGGGATATAGATACAACATAAGAAAAGTGCTACATATCATCCATAGGTGAATGGGACGGTGGAGGCATTCAATAAAATATTAGAGCATGCACTTAAAAAGGTATGTAATGTAAATCATGATGACTGGGACCTGAAGATTCTAGCAGTATTATGGGCATATCACACCACTTGTAAGAGATTAATGGGAGAAACACCATTTAAATTGGTATATGGACAAGAGGAAGTCATTCCTATGGAGTACATTGTTCTGATCCTACACATTGCGTCAGCAACAGGCATGGATGATGAAGCAGCACTAAAAGAATGATGATACTAGTTAGCTCAACTTGAGGAAGACCACTTTATTGTATGTTTTCATCAATGCATCAAGAATTATCGACAGAAGGCTTGGCATGATCTCCATCTAAAGAACAAACAGTTTCAGTTAGGAGAGTTGTTATTGTTATATGACAACAAGATGATAAAGCATCCAGGTAAGTTACAAATGCATTGGTTAGGTCCATATATTCTTAATTCTATTAATTTAGGAGGTGCAGTTCAAGTGGAGTAGTTAGATGGAGTGATGCATCCATAGTTAGTGAATGGTAGTAGGATGAATCCCTATAGGACGAACCCAGAACCTCGTAATGCTTGAGGCATTGTGCAATGAAAAAAAAAAGTAGACAGTATGATGGATGGAAGGATGGCGCACCAAGGGAAGGTGGATGCGCAATAGTAGGAGTCAATAGCGCAGTTAGGTTGTCATGTTGCAAGAGCTGCAGGGATGTGCATAGAGTCAAATCATCAATAAATGAATACCATTAAAAGAAGGTAACCTATGGCACTTGTTGAAGCAACATGCATTTATGGTCGATCCGACAATTGGATTGAAAATATCATTGGAATATTTGGTCAAGATGATTGCATTGATTCGGTAATAATGAGTATGGATCAACTTGATGCTATAAGAAGGGGCTCGACGCAGTCGGAACACACCATTAAGCAGAGTTTGAGTTGAGTTGTAGAGTTGTAGAGTTGAGTTGCAGAGTTGTAGAGCAAGTTTCCTACTTAATCCAAGTGAAGTGAGCAGATTGCTAAGTGTCATGAGGTCAAGTGACTGTTAATTATTGCGAGGCATTAGTGTGGAATGAAGAGTGACCCAGTCATAGTAGATATTTTGAGAGAATGAGATTCACAAATAACAATGGTAACCATAGTGGAAGAGATTGCTAGTATGCAGATGGGCCAGACCCCTCATAGTATTTTCGTGGAAAGGACAATGACAAGAAGCTGGCAATGACATTAAATAAGTGATATACTTTAGAGCACGATGGGAGGGCTTACTCCATTGACAATATGAGTGATTGAGCGGTGTGAATTGCTGCAAGGATTTTGTCTAGCAAGGTGGTCAGGAAGAACCGCCTAGTCCAACGTAAATCGGGGGTGGTTGCATGTGTTGAGGAGTGTGCATAAGGCGTACAAATAAAATGGTCACTCTTTCTCATCATCCAGTTAACAAATAATGTAGTGGTCATGCAGGTAGGAAATATACCCTTCACATATAGTTATTTACTCATCTTGATCACGCTAGTGCCTTGGATGGATCTAGATGACTATTAAGGCATGGAGGTCAAAGTGGTGAAATGATGTAAGGGAACTAGGTATCTGAATCTATGGTGGGTAAAAGAACTTGAAAGTTTTATAGATTTGCGATCCAATTTTGGATCTATTGGGAAGTGCTGTAGGCGCCAGTTATAAAATTTCCAAGGTTATTTGACGAAGCCGTGGTAAAGTATCAAAGGATTTCATGCTTCGCAGTCAGAACACATGCCATTCATGTAAAGCACGATGTGACTTGGATAGGTAATGCTTTTCGATGCCCTACAAAGTTTCTGACTCAGAGTTGGAGGATATGGTTAACAATAGTTCTGCAAAATGGAGGGAACCAACTTGTTTGGAGGAAGTATCAATGAGACCTTCGACGAATGGACCTGTTGATCCAGTACATAAGGCCGACACATAGAGTGAGAATGATTCAAATCAAGAATCGTCGAAGAAAACTATAGACCCTAAAGTAGAAGACATGTTCAACGAGTTAATGACAAAATGTCATATGGATTAGGGTGTGAGTAGTAGCACCGCGTTATAAATGGAGGCACAGTTTAACTGGCTTATCAAGGCCATTACAGATGAAACCGATGTAGCAGCAAAGGAAATAAAAAAATCTGTGTAGGTGATATTTAAAGAAGTAGGAACAAAAATTTATTCAATATATGATGTTGTCTTGGAAAGAGCACTAGAAGGTATGACTATGCAGTATTTCATGTCAATGAACACTAAGCCGCGGGTTAGGAATGTTCAAATTCCCTTGATTGTGATTGACGTTGGAAGAGAGGAATTGAATAGATTGCTGTAGGAGTTGTAGTATATATCATTGGATATCAATATGTTGTCAACACAGAAATTGGTACACATGCAATGAGTCACCAACTAGGAGTTGGTGGACAGAGAGAAAGACATCAATGATCGATTCTTGCGGTCGCATGGAAAAGAGGAGAAAGAACAGAAAGCGGTTCATGAATTGCAGCAAGCAATGGAGAATTTGTTGCAAGATAAATCACATGAAATTGAAATAGTGAAGAAAGCACAAGAGTATTTAAAGGTGAAGAGTGCCAAAGAAATCATAGAGCTCAAGAAGGAACAAGATTGCCTTGTTGTTGAGAAGGCACATCTATGGGACAGTTGCGTAAAGTTGGAAGAGGCAGTTGTGGATGTCTGTTAGTACATTTTAGAGAGCACAACAGATCTAGATGTGGTGGTAAGAGTACAGTGAATCAGGGTCATTATTTCAAAATTACAGAGCAAGAAAAACATTCTGGAGGATTTGGTGCACTCAGCCATGCCACTAGAGAAAATAGCAGCGCAAAAGAGCGAAATTGAATATCTAGCAACACAGCTCGACAATATGGAGCAAGAGGTACAGAAAATGACTAATGTGACTATGCAATTTTGGGCAAGCGCAGTGCAGGATGAATAACTAGTGCTACTTCCCACACAATTCTAGGAAGTAGAAGGGTATCTAGCAACATTAAAGAGGTCACCGAGAGCGATGCCACTAATGGTTCAGGTCACACAATATGTAGAGCTAAAGGAGTTGCAGTAGGGTGTTGGGAAGGACCACGAGTGTCAACAAAAGCACACTGAATAGTTATATGGGTTCTAGTATATCGGTGCACAACTTTCTGGTAAGGAAAGTGCTACGTTGCAGGAAACACAATAAGGAAAAAATGAGATCGTCGATAAGATGGTTGAGCATTGAGTCACCCATGATATAACGATGAGACAGGAGATAGTGGAAAAAAATTAAAGAATAGGTCAAGGATATTACTCAGCAATATGAAGATTTCAAGATCAATATTACTGAGTATACCATGTCAAGCTAGCATTGATCAAGGGCGAGCTATAATATTGTGTTGGGGGATTGTTGGAAAGAGGTTTTGAATGCATTAGCTCCATGGAATTGTGGATGCTACGCAAGCTCAAATACACTATGCAATTCAAAGATGGTGCACTAAGTGGAGGATAGAATATTTTATATATTTTGTGTCACCTTTTGTAGTTTTGGACCATATTTTGTGGATATTGGTCATTATTTTGTAGAATCATTTAAGAATTAGTTAGAAGTTGTCTAATTGGATCTTGAATGTAAAGGCGGATGCCTATAAGTAGATGTTGAATCATAAGTGTTAGATATCTTTTATAAGTGATCGATCCAAGCTTAGCGAAGAATATCTCTAAGTATATGAACTAAGATCTGTTGATCTGTGAACTATTTTTGAGAATCTGTGATTTTTCACAGAAGTAATATGACAAGACAAAAGTTGATCTGAATCTCTTTGTTCTTTTATTGTTTTATTTTTTAATGTTATTTAATGATGAATTCTATGTGAATCTATGACATGGGTTTATGATGCGATGTTTCCCTGTTTCAAATGATGTTATCTTGTTGGATCTGCTTAAGCATCAGTATGCTTAATGTAGTTATGATTGAATGATGTGATTGGTTGAAGAATGATAATGAATGGTTACATGAACGCATGAGTTGAATGATATATTAATAGTGCACTAAACTGTTTATTTAATTTCACATTTTTCTCTCCCCTATTCCGCGGGAACTTGGTTCCATCATCTCTCCCTCGAACATCCCAGGTGAGACTTCATCCACTTTGTGGGTGTTTCTGAATCAGGTAAAACATGTCTGGGATGGTGCTCAAGGAGATCGTGGTGGTTTGGTTGTTGAAAAAGTGGGAACCTGTGTCGACTAGTTTTTTTGGATGGGTTTGTGTCAACACAAACTGTCATATAGATATGTATTCCCAGACTTGCAATTTTGTTTAGCATATACATTGTTTTTTATATCTTTATTGGCATGTTATCAATCTCATGAGTCCAAATTTTTTGACATTATATAGGACTGATATAAGAATGATGTAGGAATAATATATTCTCATATAGGACTGATATAAGTATGAAAACATCCTTCATAAGTAATGATATTTAGGGCAGCGTGATTGTTTCATAAACTGTCAACATAAGACTGCATGATTGAGTAGATAGAGGGATTCATGCTTACCTCGTGAGATATGAACATGGGGCTATATATTTATTTCTAAAATTATTTTTTGGAATGATATAGGACTAATATAGGGATTCATATCAGTATATAATATATTATAATGGGCTATGTTAAACCAGCTGGTTAATAACTATACATAACTATGTAAATCTTTATCCATATATTGAGAGTATTTCATGTGAATAAAATTCATGAGTATGAAATGGTTCTAACCATTAGATTAATTTGTCTTGTAGGGAAGATTAATATTCCATTATATACAAGTAAATAAGGACATGAATGTGGAGTCATTTTGATGGTTGATTGTAAACGAGAATAGTTTGGTAGGTTCCTATGTCTCTTGGGAAGTAAACAAAATAGATGGCTTAATTCTATTCGGATAGATGTGAAGACTCCTAAAGATATTCTATCTTATTTATATTAATGTGTCAAATAAGAGATTCATATATAGATGAGAATAATTCTTTGTGAGGGAGGACCCAGATTATGATTCATACATTTACATGGTAAGAGGGAGTTGTTAGTCTCGTTAGCTACTAAAGAACCAATGTAACTCTTCTAAAAATGAGATATTCATGATAATCATATTCAAAAGGAAGATAAGAAATGTATTCAAGAATATTTTTATGATTCTTATGATTAGTGGTGTGGCAGTCACCAAACAAAGATTTTCCTCAGTTAAGGAAAATGTGTAGTAAAAGATCCTGAAGAGTTTCAGGATGATGGACTACAAACCCATGGCCACACATATGAAGGTAAATATGAAATTTTATAATTATTATTTCATATTTCTAGGATCTCAAGACAGTTGAGATGTATTTGTTTAGTCACAGGTCCCAAGATCTATTATGTGCTTTGCAGTTTGTACATAGACATGTACAAAGCATGTATTGTGGTACATAATCTGTACAAGTGTATGTGGACTCAGATATGTATTGACCGGTAAAATAGAGTTTCAAAGGTATATGAAATCTAATTAGTATAGCTATTGATGGAGATCACATGTGTTCTCTAGATAGAAGATGTTGAAAAGAGGTAAATCTTTCAAGGGTTCTAGGTAGTTATATTCAATACATGGTACATTCCCACATATGAGCAACATTACCAACATTCTTACTAAGCCTATGTCTGCGACAAGTTTGGTATAGTACATAAACAATCCTATATTTGAAGAGGGAGTATTGATGTGTCTTCATAGGTGGAAACAGATAAATTCCCCAACAATTATTCACCATACATGACTTAGGAATCCAAGGGATATGATAGCTTGTGGAGAGAATCCACATGAGTAGAGACATGGTAAAAATTCTCAGCGACTATTTAAAGTCTGGATTGCTAGAGAATAGATAAAACCTATCGGAGATATAGTTGGGGCGCTTCAAATATAAAGAGAAGGATCACTAAGAAAGTGATAATGACTTTAAGAACATAACATAGAATGGAAATCTCACAAATAACTTCTCCAGATAACAGAACATTCAAGAAGTAAACAAATTTTGATGAGTGAAAGAAAAGATAAGTCTTTCTTTTTGTGTGTTATTACACATTTATTGTATAATGTTGTATTTGATGGATTTAAAAATCCATGGTTTTTGGTTTAGAGAAACTTTATTATGGATTGGATCTAGATGATGCTACTTTGTGTAAGTAGCTAGTTGGTATTTGAGAAAACCTATTGTATTTTATGTGTACTACTAAGCATATGTTTGAGTACCTTTGAGGTAAATTATAATGGTATCTTTATTGTATTTGATATATGGCAGACCTATTATTTGAATGTGTTATCGAACTATTGTTTTGTCCGAATATAAGAAATATAATTTGAGGCTTGTACTACAAAATCCAAGTGTATTACGGTTAGTACTACAAAAGAAATATGTATTTCTAAGAGTACTACATAAGCAAAATGGGTTTTATCTATAGTACTACATACTGAGGAGTAGCATAGTCCACGAAGCTACCTACTATGGTGAAAGACTTGAACCTATAGTCATTAGGTGTTAATAGTCAATCTTTCTTGAAAACACTATATTTTTTCTATGATAAAACACATTCAAGATCAAGTTTTACTTAATTGAAGTCATGGTCATGAGTTTCAGTACATAGTTACTGATGAGCAGATTGCAAATTTGTGATCAGCCACTATCTGTGATGATGTCTAAACACTTCCAAAATAACCTTGGTATGGCAAAGAATGTCTCCCTCACTAAGAGGGAGTGTTGAGAGTACATATTTGGGAGTCCTTCTGGTGAGACTTGTGTTGTAATCAAGTATGAAATCTATGTTGTCAATATATTCATATCCTATCCATGAAACTTGTTGTGTCAAGTGTAGAACTTATGTTGTATTAAGTTCACTAAATTATTGTGTTAAGTTAAATAAATTGTGTTGTATCAAGTTAGGACCTTGATCAAGTCCTATTAAAGAGAGATGCTTGTACTAGGATCTTGTGGTTAAGATCATGACCTTATGTTAAGGTCGGATACTTGTTGTGTCAAGTCTAGAACTTATGTGTATTAATTTCACATGACATATGTGAGTCCATAAAGGTGGGTAACACATTTTGGCTAAATTTTGCAATGAAAACCTAATTTTTTACTCATGTGCTAGATAGAAGCCCTCGAAACGCATATATGCCATGTGAATTTCAACTTGTAGTAAAAAAAAAAAAACTTGTAGAATGTTATGTTTGATTCCCAATGATATTTAAAAAAAATATATTTCAATGTCATTTAATGTGTGAAAATTTGCATTTAATGAACTATTTGACCTTAAAAATTTGAAGAAATTAATAAGTGGCTTATGTCCAACCCCAATAATTCAATATTACATTAATAATTTAAAAATATATATATATTATCATGATATATAGAAAATCCACTATGGTCTGCATATTTTTTTGTTAATGTATTTCGTAATATACAATTATTTATTATTTTTCGAAAGTGACCACATCTGATTTCAGCATCATTTTATATACATGTGTCCATCCCAGTTTTTTTTTTCACTATTTTCAAAAATTGAAAAACCAAAGATACCCTTTTGAAGAGGACGTGTCGATGTGTGGGCTATGTATTTTTAAGAAATTTTCGAATGTGTATTTTTTACCCTGCAGCTTTTTCTTTAAGCCGCTTCAAAGTTGTTGTCAGGTTTTCTAACTGTAAGTTTTATAACTAATTAAAAAAAAACATATGAATGCCAAAACACATGCATGGTACCTTAATGGATAGAGGATTTAATAATGAATCTATCGGTATGAACTTCGCTCAGTTGTGTGCCATGAATGATAGGGTTTACACCCCTAGAAGACACAGAGAAACATTGATTTTCTTGTAAGAGGGATAATTCTTTGTTTTTCAGGCCCTCGATTAATGTTTTAACAGAAAATTGATTGAGGTTTTATTAAACCCTCTATATAGGGTCTAATAAACAATCAATCGAGGTAATTCTAAAAACCTCAATCGAGCTATGACCTCAATTGAGGTCATGTTTTTCTTAAAAATAATACAAAAATTCCTGAGAATGAAATTAGGCATTGATAGAATTAATGTCATTCCAACTACCTTCCTAACCTCATTTCCCACCCAAATTCCCAAAGAAATTCTATATAAACATAAAACATAAACATGTTACTAGTTTTATCCTTCACAATTGACTAACCTATTTGAAACAATGATTGTGTTCTAATGCAAATTTAGCATCGTGTATTGTGTTTACATATTGTTGTATGTATGAATTTGGATTGTTGATCTTGATCACAATGGAAAGCAAGAAGTGTCAAAGTAAAATATCTTCTACGAATCAAAGCAATAGCGAAGAAATAAGAGAGAAAGATAGAGAAAGAAAGAGGAAAAAAAGAGCAATCTTGAGAGGAGAAGAAGTCGCAAATCAACTTATGATGGGTGAATCAAATGCTATTGCTAATAATATTAGTATAATTGAAAAGTTATGCAATTTCATATTCATATATATAATTTCATTTTCCCAGTGATATAGTTCATATAATTTCATATTGCACAATATATCTAATTTCATAGTGTTCTAGTTCATAATTTTTATATATGTATATACATTTTAAATTGCTNATTCATAAACTTATATACATTGTATGTGCATGTATGAATTCATATATATGTATTCATAATTGTATGTAAATTGTATAATTTCATATTCACATATTTATATAATCTAATATTGCATATTCATATATTCAATTTCATAGTGTTATAGTTCATAATATATATATATATGTGTGTGTGTGTGTGTGTGTGTGTGTGTTAAATTGTTTAGAATTTAATTACAATTTTGTAATTGTAATTTTGTAATTAATTCATAAACTTATATAAATTGTATGTGCATGTATGAATTCATATATATGTACTCATAATTGTATGTAAATTGTATAATTTCATATTCACAAATTCATATAATTTCATAAACTGCATATTCATATATTCAATTCCATAGTGTTCTCGTCCATAATATATATATATACACATGTTAAATTGTTTATAATTTAATTATAATTTTGTAATTGTGAATTTTTAATTAATTCATAAACTTATATACGTTGTATGTGCATGTATATATACAACATTCTAAAACCACTTATGTACATGTGAAATAATGGTATGTGTTGTGAATGAACTGAAAAAAATGTTTAACCATTACACTAAATTATATATATACAAAGTTAGTGTATTATAGTATGAGCAGTTCTAGTTGTCCAATGAAATTAGAGAATGGTTTATGAATATATATAATTATGTAGTGCATAATATTCTAGTATAATATCTAGTTCTAAATGAATATGCGTATATCCATTATCCTCACATCTCACATACCAATGAATTTTATAATTTGATGATATAGCCTCACATGTAAATGAATTATAATTTGATAATATAGACTCACATATATATAATTTTTATGTTAAAAATTACAAATATTGTTCTCAATGGGAGTTCGATTGCACCATCATAGGTTGACTTGCATCTTCTCCTCTCAACATTGCACTTATTTTCTTCATCTTTTCTATAGACTTATCTCTCCTTTCATCGATTTTAATATGATTTTAATTTCATTAATTAATGAACATTTTCATAGTGTTCAAATTACAATTTTACATTACATTATGATAATGATGATAATTACATTACAATTACAATTACATTACATTACAATCATGCACAAATGACTAGGAATCATATGGATTTAAGCATTGATGACAATGATGATCTCAAAGAAAATCAACAATTACAATCACAATCACATGAAAATGTAGAAGCACCGGCCTTGTTTCAATGGTACACTAAGGTAGATTTACCTATTTTACTTACTAACCTAATTTACTTAATAACATCCGGTTTGAGACATAAGTCTCATCCCCAACAACTATCGGAAGTACTTGGGATTTTCCCTAAAAATCATTATGAGGGGTACCACATAAACGTCAAAGTAGCTGGCCATTGAGAGGACCTATCAAGTGAAAAGGGAAAAAATCCCTACCAGATTGACTAGATTCCCACCTGTGAGGAAAACCAAAGAGTTGTCGTTTGTGCCCAAGCAGTTAGTAGTTTTACCTTCGATGTGAAGTGAGGGGTACGGCCCCAATACTCAAGCCTGAGATAGCCTTGGTGTCCAAGTGACTACCTTTAAACTAGTAGGAAGCCAATTTAAACTTGGGTCCATATTCATCTCCAGTTACTACTACAGTCATCATTGCTCCACCATGTTCTTCCTCTCACCTTATGGGGTGATCCCCTCAGTTTGGATCTTTGGACTGTCACTATCAAAACCCTCATTGACAACACTCCTAACCTTTAGAGGGACACATAGGCTATGACTCTAATTCAGATTCCTAACAAACACTAGTACAAAATGAGAAATTAATGACTCAAAAAATGATTGTAATTCGGCTATAAACGACTATTTTTGAGTCGACGACTAATAGTAGATAATTTACACTATCTTATGGATTGACTAACTTAGTTGTTTCTCTTCCATAACTAATATAAAAATTGAACCCACATTTATGAGAATTTCAACTTAGTTTTCTTTAGCATTATGGAATTGCACTAATAGATTTAATATCAAGCTTAAGTTTTCTGTGCATTCAATTCTGGCAAGCAAGCATTCTACTACTCATTATTGTTAAAGTTAGTGTAGCTACAAGACCCATTCTTAGAGAGGATGGTACTCTAATCAGTTGACTAGGATAGATTAAGGCCCTAGAAGATACCCTAGATACCCAGTAGTCTCTTGGGCTTCTTGGTTAAGGACAAATCAGGTTGATGCCATGGCAAAGCCCCTAGCATGTTCCTTTAGGTATTCTGGTTTGGGATCAGGGATGAAAGGCACAATTAGATCCTATAGATGCAAATACATATTCAGTTTTGCAACTAGGGACGTTATATCCAAGAAATTCCTACAGGTTGTTGCTTAACTTTTAGTGTGAGATTGAAATTTAGCTTAGCACTAAGAACCATTCTGCGAGAGAATGGAGGACTTGGTTAGGGTCCAAGGGTTGATCAATATGATTCAGTGTGAGACTGAATCTCAACCTAGGGATGAAATCCATTCATTAAGAATGGAAGATAATGATGTCCCATCTGAATCGGTTATTACTAGGTTGCTTCTCAAGGGACTGGCCACCACTTCCTTAGTACCTAACCCTTAGGAATAGTGTGAAGGAAAAAAGGATGGTACCATCTGTTTGGATCTTCCCCTTATACAATGATGACAATATATATATATATAAAACAATTTACCTTGTGAGAGAAAATATCAAAGTCTTTGGAGCTTGGTCCTTTCATCAAGCAGACATGGATATAAACATGACAACTAAGTATACCAAAGTGTGATACTTGAGGCTTATTACCAGTGAAGGCTTCCTTGGATTTTCTATTCTTCAATATCTCATGAGGACCTCTATTTAGAATATAAATCATTGTGTTGCATGCATCTACCCATATACACAGTGTTTGTTGTGGAGCCTAATCTTCCATATCCAGAGATATTATTCAGTTGTGATTGTAACCCAGGAGTACTATACACTCGTTCCCCCTGCCTTGGGGTTCGGCGATGGAGCCCCTGAAATATTCTTTTTTTTTGGGATGTGTGTTGGCCAACAGTATTGCGGACCAATGGTATTGGGTTAACCCTAGAATTTTCCCATTGTATTTCCCCTATAAAAGAAAGCATTGTAAATCGACTAGGTATTGTATTGGAAGAGAGACTATGAGAGCATGAAGAGGAAGTCCAGCGGTTTTGTTGTAGGGTGTATCCCTTCATCTTTTTGGACTGTAATAAAATGAATAGAAAATTTATTTGTGGACGTAGCCCATTATTTGGGTGAACCACATTATATCTGTGTCTCTCTATAATGTTTTAATGTGTTTTGCATCTTGTTTATTAATTTAACTGTATATCTGTTATTGCTCTATGGTCCTGTTTTCTAACAATTGGTATCAGAGACAAAAGGTCTATTTGGTTGGTAAACTCGCGGGAAAGAAGGGTTCCTGGTTCAAGTGGGAGCAATGGCAGAAGGAGGAAAGTTTACGGTCGAGAAATTTAATGGCCAAAACTATCAGTTATGGAAGATGCAAATGGAGGACTATCTGTACCAGAAGGATCTTTACCTGTCGTTGGGAAAAAAATCAAAATAGTCGGTGGATATGAAGGATGAAGAATGGGAGTTTATTGACAGAAAGGCACTAGGAACAATATGGTTGTGCCTGGCTTCGTCGATGGCCTTCAATATTTTGAAATAAAAAACAATAGAGGGTGTGATGAGCGCATTGTGTAAGCTCTACAAAAAACCCTCGGCTTCTAACAAGGTATTTTTGATGAAGCGTTTATTTAATATGAAGATGTAGGAAGGTGGATCTTTTGTTAACCATTTAAATGAGTTTAATTCACTTACTAGTCAGTTAAGTTCTGTAAAAGTGAACTTTGATGATGAGGTTAGGGCTCTTCTAATCTTGTGCTCATTGCCAGAAAGCTGGAATAGCTTGGTCATGGATGTAAGTAACTTTGTCCCTAGTTCAAACACTCTTAAGTTTGATTATGTTGTTGGTGAAATGCGAAGAAAAAGCACAGGTGAGACATCAGGTAATGCGTTGACCATGGAGAGCAGAGGGAGACAAAATGAGAGAGGAAGGAGCCCAGGAAAACATGGCAAGTCTAAAAAGGGAAGATCCAAGTCCAGATTTGGAAAAATAGAGTGCTGAAACTATGGTAAGAAATGACACCTAAAGAAAGACTATAGGGCACCAAAGAAGAAAGGTGAGAGGCAACAATACATTACCTAGGAAGCTAATGTAGCAGGTGATGTGTTACAATATTCTTTGATTCTTGCATTAGATAGTACTAGTGATTACTAGGTAGTAGATTCAGAGGCTTCATGTCATGCTACACCCCATAGGAAATTCTTTTATGATTATGTTCAAGGTGATTTTGGGCATGTGTTATTGGGGAATGATGAACCATGTAAAATTCTTGGAAAGGGTAAGGTACAGATTAAGCTAAATTATGGAAATGACCGGTTGCTAAAGGATGTAATGCACATTCCTACTATGAAAAGAAATCTGATCTCAACAGGGTAGTCGGGAGATGGCGACTGTTTTTCTACGTTTGGAGAAACGTGGTGGAAGGTCAGTAAAGTATCAATGGTAATTGCAAAAGGAGATAGGATAGCTACATTATATTTATGTCCTCACAATACTGATTATTCTATTTCTGTAGCTTCCACAGAAACAGGTGCAGTGTTGTGGCATCATAGGCTTGGCCACATGAGTGAGAAGAGGATGCAATCTCTCCACTCAAGGAAACTGCTTCCAGATATGAAGCAGGTATGTTTAAAATTTTATGAGAACTGTGTTTATGGAAAACAGAAGAGAGTTAGATTTATTAGGGTTGGGAAACAAAAGAAGAGTGAAAAGTTAGAGCTTTTCCATACAGATGTATGGGGACCAACTCAGGTACAATCTCTTGATGGCTCTCGTTATTATGTTACTTTTATTGATGACACAACTAGAAAAACTTGGGTTTATTGCATTAGACAGAATCTGATGTGTTTGATACTTTTAAGAAGTGGAAAGCTTTGGCTGAGAATGAGACAGGAAGAAGGTTGAAATGTCTCAGATCTAGTAATGGAGGCGATTACTACAGCAAGGAGTTTGACAGTTACTGTTCACACAATGGGATTCGTAGAGAGAAGACAATCCCTGGAACACCCGAAGAAAATGGTGTGTCAAAAAGGATGAATAGGACGATCATGGAGCGTGCAAGGTGTATGAGATTGCATGCAGGGTTTCCCTTACCGTTTTGGGCTGATGCTGTAAACACTGCTATTTTTTTAATAAACAGAGGGCCTTCAAATGCTTTGGATGGTGGCATTCTAGAGGAGGCATGGGTAGGTAAACAGGTAAAATACTCATTTGTGAGAACTTTTGGTTGTGAAGCATTTGTCCATTATGATAAATATGATAGAACAAATCTTGAGGCTAAATCCAAGAAATGTACCTTTATTGGATACGGGGTTGATGATTTTGGTTATCGCTTATGGGATCTTAAAAATAGCAAAATCATTAGGAGTAGAGATGTAGTATTCAATGAAAAGGTCTTGTACAAATATCAGTTGTAGGGAAAGAAAGAAGAGAAGGAAAACACAGAGTACACAGTGCTTGATGAAATCAAAGAAAATGAAGTTCCAAAATCACCAGAAAATCAAGAGCAGCAGCAGGCACCTGAAACTCCTGCAACTGTAAGAAATTCTACCAGGTTAAGTAGACCCCCTAAATGATTCTCTCCTTCACTGTATTATTTATTGATGACTGATTCTGGTGAACCAGAATGTTTTGAGGAAGCAATGCAGGTAGAAACTAGAAAGAAGTGGGAGCAAGGCATGGATGAGGAGATGGACTCATTGGTAAGAAACTAGACTTGGGATCTGGTTAAGTTGCCTGCAGAAAAAGGGGTATTGCAGAATAAATGGGTTTACAGGTTGAAGGAAGAAGATGGAGGAAAGAAGCGGTACAAGTCTAGACTTGTTGTAAAGGGGTTTGCACAAAATAAAGGTATAGAATTTGATGAAATATTTTCTCCTGTTGTTAAAATGACTTCAATTAGAACTATTTTAAGTTTAGTGGCGGTAGAAGATTTGCATCTTGAACAATTAGATGTAAAAACGACCTTTGTCCATGGGGATTTGGAGGAAGAGATTTATATGCAGCAGCCATAAGGGTATGAGGTCAAAGGGAAGGAGAATTTGGTTTACAAGTTGAAGAAGAGCTTGTATGGCCTGAAGCAAGCTCCAAGGCAGTGGTATTTAAAATTTGATAAGTTTATGATAGAACATTGTTATGATAGATGTCATTCTAAGCACTGCGTTTATTTCAAGAGGCTAGATAACGGAAGATATATTATCTTGTTATTGTATGTGGATGACATGCTTGTTGCAGGATCTAACTTGTAGGATATAAATGTGCTCAAAATAAAACTAGATAAATCATATGCGATAAAGGATTTGGGTGCTGCAAAGAAAATCCTTGGTATCAGAATGACAAGATACAGGAAAAATCATAAATTAACATTGTCTCAAGGTGAGTACATAGAAAAGGTGTTGCAGAGGTTTAGAATGTAGAATGCAAAACTAGTAAGCACACCTTTGGCAAGGCATTTCAAACTAAGTAAGCATATGTGTCCCGAGACACAGGAAGAGATAGATTACATGTCCAAGATTCCCTATTCATCAGCAGTTGGGAGCTTGATGTATGCCATGGTGTGCACAAGACTAGATATTGCACATGTAGTGGGAGTCGTGAGAAGATATATGAATAATCTAGGCAGAGAGTATTGGAAAGCAGTACAGTGGATTCTCAAGTATTTGAGAGGTACCACTTCTCATGCAATATGTTTTGGAGGTTCAGACACTGTTCTATAGGGATATGTTGATGCAGATACGGCTGGTGATAAATAAAGAAGGAGGAGCACCACAGGGTATGTGTTCACTATAGGTGGAATAACAGTAAGTTGGATTTCAAAACTGCAATAGGTTGTTGCACTTTCAACAATGGAAGTAGAGTAAGGAGATGATTTGGTTGCAGAGGTTCATGGAAGAATTGGGTAAGAAATAGGAGAATAGTACATTGTACAGTGATAGCCAGAGTTCCATTCATCTTGCAAAGAACTCAGCCTTTCATTCGAGGACTAAAAATATAAAACTTAAGTATCACTTCATAAGATCTGTTCTAGATGAAGAACTATTAAAACTGGAAAAGATTCACACTAGCCAGAATCCTGCAGACATGTTGACAAAGGGAGTAACCAGAGAGAAACTAAGTTCCTGCACGGTTTCTATTGGCCTTAAAGCAAGAAGGTGAAAAGAAGAAATTTGCCAAGTCCGAGTTCCAGAACATAGTCCAGAAGTGCAGTAGCGGTGGAGTTTCTATAATTAGTCTCCAAGTGGGAGATTATTTGTTGTGGAGCCTAATCTTCTAGATCCAAAGATATTATTCAGTTGTGATTGTAACCCAGGAGTATTGTACAGTCGTTCCCCCTGCCTTGAGGTTCGGGGGTGGAGCCTCGAAATTTTATTTTTTTTGGGATGTATGTTGGCCAACAGTATTGCAAACCCATGGTATTGGGTTAACCCTAGAATCTTCCCATTGTCTTTCCAATATAAAAAAAAGCATTGTAAATCGACTGGGTATTGTATTGGAAGAGAGACTGTGAGAGCATGAAGAGGAAGTGTAGTGGTTTTGTTGCAGGGTGTATCCCTTCATCTTTCTTGACTATAATAAAAGGACTGGCAAATTTATTTATCGACGTAGCCCATCATTTGGGTGAACCACGTTATATATATGTCTCTCTATAATATTTTAATGTGTTTTACATCTTGTTTATTAATTTAACTGTATATCTATTATTGCTCTGCGGTCCTATTTTCTAACACACAGGAACGAGTCCATGTCATGGGTCATTGCTTTTGTATTATCAATGATAAACCAATCCTTCCTCTCTGCAATTATAAGTCAATCTCATGGCACAAGACATTTCTCTGGCATGCCCCATTTCATGTAGATCCACTCAAATTATTTCATCTGCCCAGAAAACTCAAATTTGGAATAGGTATAGTTGTGATGTAGAGTATGTATCTTCCATCGGTCTCAAATATAGGGAGTCTCCATGTGTCCCAAAATGTAGTAGTCTTGCATGCTATTGAAGGTCAATGTTCCATGGTAATTTTAGTGAACAACTGCATAAGTGAAGGTAGAGAAGGAATACTGCATATACTTCTTGGAGGAGCTTTGCAGATGCTCTCAAAAACTTAGAGTGGTTTTGGATGCCAAAGGGCATTGAGGATTTATGGAGCGTCAAAACTTGGGTCATGTAACTCTCTATGATTCATTTATATGATCTTTTAACAACACCTGTGTGTGTTTATTGGAGCAAAGAGGAACTATCTGTTTAGGCCCTTTGAAGTATTTATAACAACAATTTATTACTGTGTATTTGAATCATATTAAGAGTTGTCGACTGTATTTTCTGAGAGTAGTTTTCTGTGAAAATATTTTTTCTTTAGATTAATTTTATTCCTTTATTTACTTTGGGCCTATCCCCCATTGTCTATATGATTTTGGAATCATAGCAAATAGGTCCCTAGACAATTCAAAGAGGAAAATAATTTGATGAGTTGTAACCATGAATGATATTGACAATTTTAAATACCATTTTGGCATGAACTTGAAGCAGGGAAAAACAATGTTTTAGTGACCCACAATCCACATGTCCTTATCAGCAGGGAATCATTAGAGGAAATTTCAACTCAAAATGAGCCTTTTAACTTTTATTCAAATTCCATGTCATCATTTGTTAGCCAATGAAATTGCTTTAAATTTGAAATACTGTATAGGTCTTAAACACTTTTTTAATATAAATTTGGGGATAGGTATCATAAAAAAACTATTTTTTTGTTTGTATTTTTGACATATCTCCCCATTTTTTTACTCAAACTTCGATTGGGAGAGCTCATTGGATGCAGAATTAAATTTCGCATCCAACGAGTACCCACTCGGCATACTTTTGATGGACCCCACTACCCCAAAAACATGAAATACCTGAAAAAAAAATGGAATGATGACATCATTATTCCATTTTTCAGGTATTTCATGTTTTTGGGGTAGTGGGGTCCATCAAAAGTATGCTGAGTGGGTACTCGTTAGATGCATAATTTAATTCCGCATCCAACGAGCTCTCCTGATTGAAGTTTGAGTAAAAACACGGGGAGATATGTCAAAAATACAAACAAAAAAATAGTTTTTTTCTTTTCTTCCTCCAAAATTAATAAATATTATTTTATTATTTTAACTATTATTTTATTAGTTCATTTTAGGAGGCCCATTTTGAGTTGAAATTTCCTCTAATGAAAGTGGTTTTGTTGAAGGATATGGAAAGACTACATAACAGTGTTGAAGTGGGAAATAACATAGCACATAAACATAGATCAACCCTTTGTAACAAGACCTAACCATAAAGATAAATTAAATTAAAACATTGAGAGAAAACCTTGATAATAGTATATTACAGTTCAAGAGAAGATATTGACATAAAGATAGATCAGACCTTGAGCAGGAATGGGGTTTATTCTTTTAGCTATTAGGTGTTTATGGATTTTTAAGTTTTTCATTAAAAAACAATTTTTTGGGGAGATCAATGCGTCATAGAAGCACTGGAAGTTTCACAGTCTATTTGAAAATTTGAGGAATTGCTTGATTTTTCACAGATTCGTTTCATCAGACCGGGATATGTTTCCTTCTAAAAGGGATACGTTTCCATGATGGATCCTAGGAGGATATGATCCGGATACGTATCAGATCTACAGATCCTACACACTGGGGTGGTGGATATGGTAACATAGCTTTCATCAATACATGCTCTAGATTTTCTTAATGGGTGGTGGGCAATGGAAGTTCTTGGGGGTGTCCTTGAAGGGTTTCGTAGACCCTTGGGGAAATGGGGTATCTTCTCCACATCCCAAAGAAATTTCTTTCAAAAAAAAGGTATGCGTTAGGGGTGTATAGGTTCCCACAAGACCAACAGCCCTACAAAGGCACCAAAAAAGGCCAGTTTTTGTGGTTGGAAAAGAACAAGCCCATTGGCATAATTTTTACCCATGCACTGGCCACTTATGAAATTTTGATCATCAGAGTTTAATTGTTTACAACATTTTTCATTGTGATCCTTGTCATACAGTGCACTCTCCAAATCATCTTTTTTTCCAAATCACTCCACCCAAAAGGATACAACAAACACACTCAAAATATTTAAGTGAATGGTAAAAACCCATTAATATTCCCATGCATTCCTTGAAGAGGGTGATTCGTGTCTATCTCGGTGTTGGTTCATTGATGTTGTACACTATTATGGGTTATCTTATACTTGATAATAATATTTTCATGGATTGGGCGTTGGGGAAGTATGTGCTTTTGGAATTTTAACTTTGTTTCTTTGTATAACTTGCATATCCATTCTTCCCATTGTTTATCAACATAGTCAATCCCATTGGTTTTTGGACAACTTTCAGAAAGATTGCTTATCTAGCTGAAAGTCCAATGTAGGTTTCGAAGCTGTTCTTCTTTCTTAACAATGTGCATGCCCTTTTTTAGAAAGTTGGAATGCACTCAAACTCAATAGCTTTCTTTGTGAATCTCAAATGGGCATGTATCCTTTTGCATTTTCAACATTTCCTCTGACTCATCAGTTGCTTCTTGGATTTTATCATTTTTGTAAACAATACTTTCTCTGCAGAATCATTTAAGTTTTCATCAATTCATGATTTGTATTTCCTTGATGTGTGGTGGACAATGGACATTCTTGGGGGTGTCCTTGAAGGGTTTTGTACACCGTTGGAGAAATGGGGTATGTTCTCCACATCTCCAGGAAATTCATTTCCAAAACAAGGTATGCCTTAGGGGTGTCTATGTGCCCCCAAGTCCAAAAACCCTACAAAGGCTCCAAAATAGGCCAGTTTTGGTGGTTGGAAAAGCACAAGCCCATTGGCATAAGTTTCACCCATGCATTGGCCACTTATGAAATTTTGATCATTAGAGTTTAACTATTTACAACTTTGTTCATTGTGATCATTTTCATCTAGTGCACTCTCCAAATCATCTTTTTTTCCAAAGCACTCTACCCAAAAGGATACAACAAACACACTCAAAAAATTTAACTGAATGGTAAAAACCCATTAATTTGCCCATGCATTCCTTGAAAAGGGAAATTCTTGTCTATGCTGGAGTTGGTTCATTGATTTTTTACACTGTTATGGGTTATCTTTGATAAGAATATTTTCATGTGATGGGAATTTGGGAAGTATGTGTATTTGGAATTTTAACCGTGTTTCTTTGTATAACTTGCATATCCATTCTTCCCATTGCTTATCAGCATAGTCAATCCCATTGGTGTTTGGACAATTTTCAGAAAGATTGCTTATCTAGTTGAGTGTTTAATGTAGGTTTTGAAGTTGTTCTGCTTGCTTAACAATGTGCATGCCCTTTACTAGAAATCTGGAATGCACTTAAACTCAATAGATTTTTTTATAAATCTGAAATGGGCATGTATATTTTTGCATTTTCAACATTTTGTTTGACTCATCAGTTGCTTCTTGGATTTTCTCACTTTTTGTAAACTATACTTTCTCTGTAGAATCCTTTAAGCTTTCATCAATTCATGATCTATATTTCCTTGACGGGTGGTGGGAAATGGACAATATTGGGGGTGTCGTCAAAGGGTTTCGTACACCCTTGGGGAAATGGGGTATGCTCTCCACATCCCGAGGAAATGCCTTGCAAAAAGAAGGCATGCCTTAAGGGTGTCTAGGTGCCCCTAAGACCAAAGACCCTACAAAGATGCCAAAAAATCCAATTTTGGTGGTTGGAAAAGAACAATCCCATTGTGGGTTAACTTATCCACTAACATAAATTAAAGAACCCTCACCTACACATTTCTTTGAAAACACCTCCCAAACCATTTTCATTCATTCTTCCTTTTCTCTGTTCAATGAGATGTTAATGTTAGAAGATAAAACATTTCTATTTGGAGGTGACATGGTGTTGTTTGGTGGCCATCCCCCCATTTTCATTCATTCTTACATCTTCTAGACCTGAGACAATGCTATTTGGAGTCGAGACTGTTGTTTGGAGGAAGAAACTTTGTTGCTTGGAGAAAAAAAAGTGTGTCTTTTTGTTTTACATCTTTTCGATTCAGAGAGAGTGATGTTTGTAGCTACTTTGCTGCATTGGATACTAGTGTTTGGTTGCATATTATTGGTTGGATATACAAGTACCTTGATGTGTGTGGTCTATTCAGGTGGTGGCTCACTTGTTAGACATATACCCAAAATATGTAGAAGCACCTGCTCTGGGGTTAGACGACATGACAAAACTTGGCTATTTGCATCAACCAAGGGTTCTACAAAATTTGTTTGCTATATTTAATCTTAATGAAATTTATGTAAGGGGCCCTGCTTAGTATTATGCTTTGAGACAGTATTCTGAGTTCATTTCAAGCAAGTTGAGAAATTAGTGTGCTTATTTTTTACTAAGTGACATTTAGTCTTCTGCATACTTTCATAAGTACTTTCTTTTTTTCCTTCAATGGTACTTTAGAACTATTTATAGGTATTATGGTCTAATGGAACAACATCTTGTTGACAGAATACACAAGGAATATATTGATTGTTGTCAATCCTTTCATAAGACTTCCACACTTGTATAATACCCACATGATGGAATAATATGAGGGTGCAGATTTTGGAGAGCTAAGCCTTCATTTATTTGTAGTGGCAGATGCTTGTTACAGGTACTATCCTGAATCTTGTAGTATTTGAATTTGTTCATTTTGTTGGAAACAATCCACACACGGATTATCTTAAATGGATAAACCCTTTGCTTGGTATTAAATACAAAATGGGTTTGACCTATTGGTTATAGGGTATTTCTTCCTATAAGTAATAAAAACATGAAAATGATACACAACACAAGTTCTAAAGCTAAATGTGGACATGCCTGGAAATGGGAAACCTGATCCTAAACCACCCTTATCGAGGTCAACCTTACCATTAAGTTTAATTTTTTGTTTATAGGTCAATGGTGACTAAGGGGAAAATCCAGTCAATCCTGGTATGTGGAGAAATTCGAGAGGGAGAAACATAAATAACGAGAAATGCTTATGCGTTACCTTGCATTTATGAGTGTTCGATCAGGAACAGAGGGAAGAACGGTAGAGAAACAAGTTCTGGAAGTAAGAAACAAATTCATTCTTCATGATACATGAGCTTGTAAATAATGATTCTCCATAGATTATGTTGTACGTGTTACTGTATTACTAAAATAATGTGTCATGGTTATGTCTACAGTCAAATCCTATTCTTGAAGCTTTTGGCAACTCAAAAACTGTCAAAAACAACAATTCCAAGTGACTCACAGAGGCGTAACTATAATTTATTTTTATTTTTAATTAGACAATTGGAATAACCTCAACATAATGGATTAGGGGATGACAGTGAAACACATAGTGCTCAGATGTTCTCATCTGATGGAAGAGCATCTGTGATGCAATCGTTTTGGAAAATTTGTTGAGCTCCAGTTTGACAAGAATGGAAAGATATCAGGAGCTGCTGTCAGGATGTACCTTCTAGAAAGGTCTCGTGTTTGTCAAGTATCTGATCTGGAGAGAAATTATCATTCTTTCTACATGCTTTGTGTTGCACGACTAGAGGGACATCATTTTACCACGCCTAATAAATGTCAAGGGGAATTATAACAAAATTGAGGAATATCATTTCAAATTAGAATTTTCTTCCTTAATTTGTCAATAAGAATCTGCAACACTTTCATGCTAGCAATCTCAAATTCATGAATATTTCCAATGTGGAACCTTATTTACAGGATATTATTACTAAATACAAGCTGGGAGATCCTGGTACATTTCATTATCTTAACTAGACTAACTGCTATAAAGTGAGCACTATAGATGATGCTAAAGAGCATCTCGAGACAAGAAATGCAATGCATGTGGTTGGAATAAGTCCAGAAGAACATGTATTCATTCAAAATGGAGTGATATGTACCTTATGGAAATTTATGTGCAAAACAATAGTAGTATGTTCCTAAATGCAATTGATGATATACAACAGCATAATCATGTCATGCATTCGATAGTATAGAAATTAATGGTTTGAATCATTGGATCTATAGGAAGCAATATTTCGTGTAGTAGCAACTATTCTCCATCTTGGTGAGAATGTAGAGTCCAAGTTAGAAACAATACAGGGGAAGGAAAATACATGTTTATAATTTGTCCAAAAATTTCATTTCAAAGCTGCAAATAGTTTTCTTTTAGCCAGTTGAATTTCAAATTGCTTACTCATTTTTGTTCATCATTTTTTATAGCTTAAATAGCTTTGTATCAAATATTTATAACTCCTATATTGGGAAATATATCTTTGATGAAAAAAATTAAAGGCATTGGTGTAGCCCTCACCATAGCTGCTATATTGTGAAGAACGAATTAAAGGAGGTGCCAGAATAATGCAATTCAAAATCAAACAAGCATTTTTAGTTCCATATTTAATGGAAGAAGATCAGTGTGCAAATCCTCTTTTTTCAGCATATTTTGTTCAAAGATATTTTAGGCAAACTAAATTGAACATTTTTATAACTCAAAGGAAATCACTTCTTCCAAAGAAACAGTCAAAGGATCAAATCTAGATTTTAATGCAATGTTTTAGTTTCTTCCAAATTGATATTTATTATTTTTGGTTAAATAAATCGACCATTTCCAAATTTTATGGTATAAGCTTCTATCTTCTATTAAATATTCCAGCTACCAAATTGGTTCGAGATTGAAGGTGAAAGATTAGAAGCTAATTGAGTCATTTCCAGCACATCAAGGTAGTATTTAGCATTTGAAAGTGACAGAGGATCAATCAACTAAATAATAGGGCATTTAAATCAGCTAGCGTCCAGTTTTTTAGAAGATCCATGTTTTGGTCCACATGTAATCAAAGGATCATGAGGAATGTTCATCATAAATTCAAACTATTATGACATCTAGTCTACATCAAGAGCTCGTATATCTGGGAGATCTATTCCTTGAGAAGAACAAGGAATTTGTTGTTCTAGAGCATCAAGCTCTGTTGAATGCTTCACCATGTGCCTTTATTGCATCTCTATTTCCTCCTTTGCCAGAGGAATCTTCAAAATCATCCAAATTATCCTCTATTGGCACATGTTTTAAGGTAATGGCATTGTGACTTGCATTTTTTACTCTTTTTGAAAAGTATGCATCTTATAGTACACTAAAAGTTTAAAATTTAAAAACTGCATCAGAAAGGGCATCGAGGAAGATACCCTCTCCTAAAGCAAGTGAGAATTTCCAACATGTCTGTCTTAGCATCAATCACTAGAAAATGTAGATCTTTCCTATAACGTTTCATCCTATCTAAAATTAGTGCAATTGAGTTGAGATTAAAAGTGGCCCTGCATAATCCAGAGAAATTTTTGTTGATCTGACAAAATTTCAGAATCCTTCTATCTTGTCTATTCATGCACATATCTCCCAAAATATCTCCTTTCCAAATAAGAGGCCCAACAAAAAGGGGTCTATATTCTAAAAAGTTCATAATCATAGACTACTCTTCATCCCCCAAATACCATTTAACTTTCTCCTCCTTCGATAGATCACATTGCAGCCACTAGCTATTCTAGTTTTGAGAAAGGTGGCCTTAGCAATTAGAATTCATTTAGTTACCATCCTTCCTGAATATCAGGACTTGAAAGACATTCTTTCTTTCCATTTTTAGTTCATTCATATTCAATATCCTGAAGTCTGCCTTTTGTACCTCTATCTGTAATGGACAATGTAACACTGTAGAAATCCTTCTCATTATGTCTATTTGTATAATAGCAACATACAAGTATTGAATAACTACAAATATAATATCTCTAGATAGGACCCTATACCTCTAACTGCATTTTAAGAAGTTGGATTCCTGTATAAGCTTAGAAATCTCAAGGAAGGAAATTTTGTGAGAATTAATGTTGAATGCAATCCAAATCACGTGATATGCCACTATAGTAGTATGGATTGTAATTATTATTAACATTCCATAAATAAAACTGAAATCCAAATAGGACCCATGAAGCATGACTGTGAAACTATCGATGATGTTAGCAGCCAAATAGGACCCACCAAGCATGACTATGAAACTATCGATGAATAGTTACTAGATCAACCAAGATCAATTATTTTTTATTATTATACTCATGAGGAAATGCTTCAATTTAAGAAACCTAAGAATAAGAAAATGTTGCGAAAGAAGGATAAGTTGGACGTTGATGCACTCAAAGAAGAAGCAATTGCTGTTGGATTTGGGTGTTGGGGACCTTGGTTCTAGGGATGATACAAAAACAAAGGTTTCTAGGGTAAATGCAAAAAATGCAGAAGCTGAACTCAAGAAAAGGGCATATCAAAATGCATATAAGAAAGAAGAAGAGGCTTCTAGACACCTTCCAGAGGGCTTCAAGATGAGAAGTCATCAAATGCAATGCAGGTAAATGAAGAAGGATATGTTGTCTTTTGGTGGGGAGTATGAAGATATTTACAAGTCATTAGAGAAGACCAAGCAAGAGGAACTAAGAAAAAAAAAATAGTAGTGGGTTTGTTCCCTAGGAAGTAGCTCGGTTAGCAGTAGCTGCAAATCAAGAAAAAGGAAATGGTCAAAGCCAATCATCAAGTGATGTGTAGGAAAATAAAGTTGTATTTACAGAGATGGAGGAATTTGTGTGGAGTTTACAACTTGATGAAAATGTGTGGATAACGAAAGAATTTTAGAAATAATGATAGTGGATCCTTAAATTTCATTTTGTAAGGATTTCTATTGTAGTTATTACAGTTATAAATTATAATAGGTATTTGATTTTTATATTATATTGCTCTGTGCTATCTCATTGTTTTGTAATTCTAATTATGTTCTTGTTGAACGAGACACTCATAAACATGTAATTGAAGATGTCTTTAAAGTGGATGATGAGGGTCCAGGTCTTGTCAGACAAGATGATGTTATAGAATCCATAGGAGAGTGGACATATGTGAAAGAAATGGATATAGATTGCAGTGATCTAAAAGCAAAAGAAGAGGAGGAAGTGGCGACAAATGATATAATTAAAGAAGCTTCTGTTGGAAAGGGTTTAAACGGGGGCCTTGATACTATTGAAGAAAAGGGGAGCATTGAAAGAGTCTGTGGAATGGGGTGGAAGAAATATGGATAAGGAAAAGAGAAAACGTTTTGGAGTACGAGATACCGATGGACCAAAAGAGATACAATTAGACAATTTCTATGAGTTTGGACGTGTTGTAATATTCTTTTGTTGATATTTCAATTGTATTATGCTTTAGGCATGCTGACCTCCTAGTTTAATTCATTAATGTATGTTCAGAGAAATTATAAATTGATTTGCTTTCAATATATATTTGTAGACGACACCTATGGCACACCTAAGGAATCTTTTCAGAAACTATCACATAAGTTCCATGGAAAAGGCACTGGAAAAATGAAACAGTATCAGGAGGAATTCAAGCTTAAAAAAATGAATACCATCAACACCCCTTTGATATCCATGGAAAAAATGTGTGACATTCAGGACAAGCTCCATACTCCTTATATTGTTTGTAGTGGTCCAAATTAAACTAGGGTATGCATATATTACATGTAGTTCAAGCACGCATACTTTTAATTTGAGCATTATCTCACTGATATATGATTATAATAATCGACTTCTTTGTCCATATATTTAACTATTGTATGCAAATAAGTGACCCACGAAGTGGTTTTTCTACTGTCGAGAAAGAGGTTCCACGAATCTTGACTCCAATACTTGGTGATAGGAAGGTTGGTATCTTTGAACTCAATATAATTTTCTTCTTCTCTATTTTGATGAAATTTATTTAGCACCATTATCTATTACATTATATGTTGTCTCAGTATCTTACAGTGTTGTAGATATTTTGATACAATTTTTTTTCTTTTTGTAGGTTGAGCATTTCTTAGGAACTAAGCATAAATATGAAGTTGGGACCATGGGTCCCCCAATAAAACTGAAAACATGATATCATTAGACTTGGCCTTTCCCTGCATGAATATTACAAGTTTTTGTGGTCCATGAATACTATTGATGTTAAAGGTGAATGCAATCCTCTTCTTCTATGATATACTCCATAAGGTTTTTTAGCTTTGCTGCAAATAGAAAGCTAAAAATTTGAGAATAATATCATTCTCTGTGCTGAGCAGGACCATATTTTCTCAATCAAGTGATAACGTATGAGTTTATGAGCTGTGATAGATTGAGCAGGTGGGAAGTAAGATGTCAAAATGTTGATACTGTAAGCAAGTAATTTGTATAGAGAACATAAAAGTATTGTGCTCTTCCAAACTTCTCAATGGCATATGCACAAATATTATACTTCAACATTAGCTTGAGATTCTAGAGATTTCTTTGTTGAAAGTTTGAGTTGTGAGGAAATTGTTATGGTGTATAGACCATTTCTGGCCTTTCATGCATTTATTGGATATTCTATGGCTGAAGAGAAGAAATAACAATATCTGGATTCTACTTGAATGATGTTACTAGGATTTTAGAAAAGGTTTGCAACTTTTTACTCCATGTTGATGCTTCACCTTTTTAGGATGTTGTTTGGAATTACATTTATATAATAAGTTTTTAACATAGGTTACGCTGCTAGTTTCATTTTTTATCTTTCTCAACATCAAGTAGCTGTGGTTTGGGGGTGATATTCACTCTTAAAACTATTCCACAGCCTTGCCAGGTTCTATAGAAAATATCCTATCTCTTTTTCCAAGGTAGACAAAAGCATTACCTAAATCTGAATGGTGGCATTTTTCAAAGAACATACTACTCAAATATGATTGTATTTTTCTTATACAACGTTTCTTGATATCAGTTTCAGTTACATTGGCCTTTGATGTGGTGATTGAATGAAAGTCATAATGGAAATAAGCGTGTTAGAAATTTCTCATATCATTCTCTATATAACCCTTGTGTTTACTTACTGCGGTTTTTGAAAACATTAGAATCTAGTGGCTGAAACTTGACCAAACAAACTTTTGGTACATGAAATCCTGTTCATTTTTCACCTTTTCTCAATTGTATTATAATCGAATGATATCTTCTTCCGAGATATGAGAATCGAACCATTTATTCTATTGATGGTGTTGTCATATGAATTTCATTGTCATGCTATGGAGCAATTGAAAAACACCGTGACGATATCTATGTTTTTGCTTGCACGATATATCTATTTTCCACAGATTGTTGCACAGGGCACAAATTATATGAAGAGATGGGTGAACACTGAATAGCACCAACAAAAATATGTAAATAATCAAGATGGAATTTTAATGGTGTGCTAATGAATTAATGAAGAATAGTTGACAAGTCAGTTGAGCCTGATATTAGCAGGGATGTTTTTTACATATCATATTGTTGAAGTTTAAGGGTTAGCGATGTTTTAATACAAGTAATAAAATAAGTGCATGAACATATAAATTTAGATTCATAATAGTGCCACTAATAAAACATTAAACTGTAATAAAGCAAGAACATAATTTTCATCTCTTTCAACTTAACACTCTACTCGTGAGTGCGTTAACTTTAACACTCTGCAGGTCATTGTGTTGAAGTTGGTCATTGAGATATTTCACCAAATGTCATGTACAAAAATAATAGATATAGTATTAACAAATTATAACCATTATTGGATCCTCCTTATACTAAAATATTTATAAGGTTGATCTTGTCACCAAAGGGACAAGTCAAACAGGGTAAACCATATATGTACCTTGAGAGAGAGGGTTAAAGCAGACAGAAATAGGTCTCAGAATCTTATTCAACAAAAAGATAGGTTTCAATAAAAAGCATAGGCTTAAGGAATTCATTCATACCCATAATAGTCATGCTAAGGACACATAGTCACTTAGCACAAGAGACACTTAGTCATACTGAGCATAATCATACTCTCTAACAACCATGTTGAGAAACCCACAGTCCACATTTGAAAGGTAACCTCACGGTCTCTAAGGGAAAGGAACCCAACACACAGAGGTAAAACCCATAAGAACTCACACTGAGCTAAACCGCATATACAAATCATGATGGCAAACCCATAAGCAATCACACAGAGGTAAACCATGAGGATAAACTCGTGAAGATACCAAGAAGAGAGTAGAGATCATGATGGAGAGAAAAATCTGAGGAGCATTCGGTAGGAAAAGATGTGTGGGTAGAGGAGCAGCCAGGAAGAAGAGACGGGAGGGTAGAGGAGCAGCCTGCAGCCAGGTACCTGTGGGTAGAAGACAACAACTGACAGGTGGAGACACACATGGAGGTCAGCTTATGAAGTAAATCATAATGCCATCTCTTCATTATATAATTAGATGTGACAAATTGTAATGATATGCGGTTGAGTAATTGCATTGTGGGTGAAGTAATGTGCATCCACAATATACATCAAAAGAAGCAAGGTGCATTGTAGAATGCATGTGGGATCGTAAGAGGCGTATCATGTCAATATACTAGGTAGATATATAAAGGGGTATAAAAAATGTAAATGAAAAAATGGATACATACAATATATAGTAAAAATAGGGGGTTTCTTAATTTTGTAAGGCATATTGGGAGGGGGTTAAAAAAAATTATTTTGGGAGGATTTTCCCAATATTTATTGAAATTAGGGGTATTGTTTCATATGCCATGAAAGAACGTGCTATGGAATGGTTTCACTAAGTGACGCCCCTGTGGAGTATGCATCCATTTGTCCTTAAGGAATCTGTTAATGCTCTCTCTGAAGATTTTCATTGTCTTTGTGATATTTCCATTGCGTGGAGGATTGAAGTGGTGGAAGCCTAGGTGGAGGGACTCGGTTTCTCAATTCTAACGAGGTGCTGACAGAGGTTGTCATTTGTATCTATGTCTACATTAATAGAAATATCCATTTCTCATCCAATTTCATGTGTGATTATGAATATTTTTGTCCATGGATGTAATTGCTTTATATACATGTTTAAATTGAATAAGCTAGATTAGATACTAACACATTATATATCGTTCTTGTATATCTATGTGTCAACGATGGTCATCTTTGAATATCCGGTTGAGGTACGGTTCTTATCTGTTAGTGATTATTTTTGTTTATATATATCATGCGTGAGAATGGATTGATTTCTTGCGTCATATTCTCTATTGTGGTCCACCCCAAGCCATAGGAAGTTTTTCGCCGTAACAAAAAAAGAACCCGAACAAGTATAATGGAATATGTACACACTCAAAAAAATAATCGACTGTAGTAAGACCATGATAGTGGGGCCTAACGCTCGACCTTGTCATTTTAGGGCTTTGTTGACTTCCTTAATTCAATATATCAAATCCTTCCTTAATTGAATATATATATATATAAACTTGGGAAATTTTGGAGACCAAGTGTTGTAGTAGAACCGTCTGTTATCTAAAAATACATAATCTTTTTACATATTTGGATAGTTTACATACCAAACTCAAGGCCTAACATAAACATATGCATTACGTTTTAGAAAAAAAATAACATACAAATCTTAGAATAATAGCATGTTTTGGGATTTTTACATATTCTCCATATATATAAGTTATATATTCTAGAAGCCGATCCGATTGCCAATGTTTTATATTTTTACACCATATTCTAAAACGTTGTGTAGGTACATCTAAACAATCATTTTAATGGTTGGATTTTTGTTTTTCAAGAAGTCCATTGCAGCTAAGGAATTATAATTCAATATATTTACCTTACAACAACCCTTAATTGCCTTATACTCAGGAGAATAATACCATCAAATGGTGTCTCTAGATGGGAAGCTACCACAGACACACTATGTTGAACTAGATTGTGTGTCAAGGACAATATTGTAGTACTAGTGGCTCAAATATTATCTTGAGATAATATATTTAGGAATATGCATAAATGTGGGTGATCATCTCAATGCATTATTCCTAGAAGTTTCTTGATTCTAAGTAGAGCCAAGATCAACTCCATGAAGTTCAACAATAAAAAAATAATTCACATAGAGACCGAAAATGAACTCAACCTATAATTTGGAAGAAATTTAATAGCAAGGAACATCCATGTTATTGCACGTAGGTTTTTAAATATGATCAGCTCTTTATCCTTCCAATTCTCCATGGAATGTTCACTAGTCCATGTAAAGATCTAGTTTTCTCATATTAGGGTTAGTTGGTTCTTGGGTCAATAAACATCTAAACCATCATATGTTTCCTTATATTCAAATTTTTCACCTCTTCCTTAGTAGTTCCATTTGAATGGTACTCTCTTATCATGGAAATATATTTGAATATAAAAAATATTTGACTATGGCCAGTTTAGAAAAGCACACTTGAATTGAGAGATGAAATACTAAGTGGCTATATGTTGCTAATGTATGAATATGTAGAAACATGTGTATATTATTTTCAAATTAAAAAATTGATGTGGTAACTTATTGTTGATGGTGATAATGGTTTCTTTGGAGTTTTAGATTGAACTAAATATGTTTAAACAAATTGTGTCTAAAAAAATGTACATTCCCATTGCAATAAGAAAAGGAAACAAGTCTATGTGTTCACATAGAATTGTTTTGAACTTCTACATTAATCAATGTGTGGAAAAATATTTGGAAGATTATTAATTTTCAACAAATAACCAAATAAAAAATTAATGAGATTAAAAGGTAAACTTATACAAAAGCATGTAAATACATCTTAATGTATAAGAAATACTTCTAAAAACAACTATTTGGCAATTTGAAATTGTTGATATTTCACTTTTAAGTTGTTGGATTTGCATAATCAGGTGCCGCATGGTAATAAAGCTAGCTGAATCCATCTTCACAATCAAAATTGCAAATTTGAACAATGAAAATCACAGTTTTAACAAAAATAATATTGCTATATTGAAAGACAAATTACCATAAAAATGCAAAATGTCGACCATTTAGGTTACTCTCAAAATATGCATACACTTGTAACTTTACCATCCATATATAAGATAGTAAACTTGAAGATAAATGACATAAATTTACAAAAAGTATACAAGAACAAATAATTCATTATAGGGATAAAAAATAGAGGTATAATTTTATCTATTGATTTATTTTGATAATTTTATTTTTGGAAACTTCATTTTTTGACATTTACATAATTAGTTTTAAGAGTGAGTTAATAAGTGGACAAACTAAATTTTTATATTGGATTTATTTTCCCTTACTTTATTGATTTTATCTATTGATTTAGTTTAAATGGGTCAAAACATTTAAATTGAAAAATTCATGGTCAAAATTTCCATCAGAAAAGGGCACTAATAATTTTCACTAAATTATTTAAGGAGCTAATAAGTGGACAAACTCAACCATTCTAACTTGGGTTTCTTTTGTAATATAAAATAAAGTTCTCCCTTATTTTAGGGAGTTAATAAATATTTTAGGAAATTAATAAATAGACAAACTCAACAGTTATAGAACAATGTGAAAAAATAGCATCAATTTTGTTTAATGTGAAAAAATAGCATCGATTTTTTTTAATTTCTAATTGAAAATATAGTACAATGTGAAAAATAGCATCGATTTTGTTTTGGATGTAGGTAGATATAAGAACAGAAATCATACATGGATGTTTCAAAGCACATGCCTCTTTTAGTTGTATGCATACTGGTCACCATGCGAAGAGTCAATTCATTTGTCCCGGATTGGGAGGGCTCTTTCAGATGATGTCATGATGTCGTTGAATGATAGGCCCGAGAAGCTATAATTGAAGCCAGACTTGAAAACTTGGTTTATTGTTCATTTTGCAGTATTCTCTCGGAATAGTGCAAAATGAAAAATAAACCAAGTTTTCAAGTTTGGATTCAATTACAGCTTCTTGTGCGGCCTACCAGGGTAGTTGGGATATTTTTTATTTTGAATTATTTCTAATATTGTAGTTGTGATGGCTCCATTTTGATTCTCTTTTGTATTTTTAGGTAGGAGCCACATAAATGTAATGGTTGGTTGATAGTCCCGTGGTGGAATCCTTTTTAATTTAATAAATTATTAGTTTCTCATTACAAGCATGTATTTATTTTTTTGTTGTACCGTGGTTTAAATGTAAGGAGAAAATAAGCCTTTTTTGTATTGTGTGGTATTGTCTTAAAGAGGCTCATTTTATAGTTCAGTTGGAAAAGATGTCTAATTTTTTTTTGTGTTCATCTTAGAACTTGCATGCGTCTTTTATAAAAAATAATAAAATAGGGTTTTCCGTTAGAAAGATTTTTTATCTTTTTCAACACAATAAATATTTTCTTAGATACATTTATTCTTATGATAATAGAATTTATTTTGGTTCACAAGATTTGTTTATTTTGAATTTGTTTATTTTCAGTTTATGTATAGCTATCTACCATGTAACTATGTTTGAATAAGTAATATATTTATGTGGTGTTGTTGGACATATTGGTTGTAGTGTTCTCTTTATTTAATTATAATGATGTTATTTGATCTTAAAAACTATTATTTTTAATGATTTATTTATAATTTTAAATTAATAGCTATCTCAAAGGATGTAAAGTAAGGTTGCAAAGAAAAAAAATAGGATGGTGGTAGAGCGGGGCTGAATGATGGCGCTGGAGGGTTTCTGCCTCTTCCTGCTTCTTCTGGCTATTGCTCTCTCCTCCATTGACTTACCATGGCTCACCATACCTTTCAACGCTCCTGGGTACTCATTGTTCTTGTTGAGCTCTCCCTTTTGGTGGCTTCAATAGCCTTTTCGCCTGTGGTCTGTTCCTGTTCACTGGTGCGGCCGCTCCTGGGGTTTCTTGAACTTTTTCTTTGCGTGGCTTTTCTTTGCTGGTTTTTTACTATTTTATCCTCCTGTTGGGTTATTCATCGTTCTGTTCCTTGGAGGGGGTTTTGGCAAAGGTTTGTGACGACAGAGCTCTGTGGCCTAGCTTGGAGTCCCTCCCCTTCATTGGGGGACTAGTACCAACCAAGATTTATCTAAAAAGTGGGAAGGACATCGCTCTTGCTGCGGATCTGATTTTGTCGTTCTGTCCACCACCTTTGCATGTATTTTTTCTCGGCTCCGGTTTTCTAGGGTTCTAGGTTGACTTTGTGATTTCACACATTTTCTTTGTCTGTAGCGTCTCTAATCATTTGGTGGTGCTGGCCGTTGACATTGTTCTCTTGGGACATTCTGGTTTGGGTTTTTTACGTGGTCTGGCCACCCATCATTGTGTATGGTCTTTCTGTACCACTCAGCTCGTATCTGCTTAGTGGATTTTTCTTTTTCCTTCCAAGGTCACTGCTTTCTACCATCATTCCTTCTTGAAGCTGACCTCTCCCTTTTGGCTCTTCGGATTGGGTTCTTCTGATATGGTATGGCGGATTTTGGGGGTNTTCCAAGGTCACTGCTTTCTACCATCATTCCTTCTTGAAGCTGACCTCTCCCTTTTGGCTCTTCGGATTGGGTTCTTCTGATATGGTATGGCGGATTTTGGGGTTTCGCAGCGCCATCGAGGGAAACGTAAAACTAAGCGAATCAAGGCTTCTGCTGAGCGGTTTAGATATGTTTTGGGACATGATATCTTCCTTGATAGAGTCTCTACTCTGTGTTCCTGTGCACTGATCGGTCGCCTGGAATATTGCACTATGGATAAGCAATCATGGGTTTTATGGGCTAACGAGTACTGGAAACCTTTATTTAACTACATACCGACTATCAGTCTTATCTCCAGAGGATGGATTGTCTTTGTATTCCTTGATCCTGAACACTGCACCAGGGTTTTGGACAGTATGTGGTGTGTTGGTAAAGGTTCTTTGGTGCTCGGGCGCTGGCATTCTAATTTCGACCCCCTTAAAGAAAAAATCAGCAAGCGACATCTCTGGGTTCTTCTACCGCAGCTCCCCTTCCCACTGTGGAGCAAAGCCATTTTGGAGGGTATCGGCAATACCATCGGTCATTTTGTCTCTGTAGAAGATGAATTTCTGCATGTTTATGACAAACGGATTGCTCGGATACTGGTGGAGATGGATATTTCGTGTGGCTTGCTGGCGGAGATCAAGCTCTTATGTGGTGAGAGGATGCTGGTTCAGAGACTTGATTATCTCCACGTGCCTTTCCGTTGCAGCATCTGTCGATCTATAGGGCACCTCAGGCACTCTTGCTCGCAGAGGATCTATGTTGCTGAACCAATGGAGTCCAGCTTGGACAGGACACCCTCGCCTCTTCCTGGTCACCCGGTCTCTCGTCATTCACATCCAGGTACCGTATTTGATTCTTCTCCTCCTGTTGAAAATGTACCTGTATCTTTTTTCGAGGCAGTTGATAGTCTGATCTTATCCCATAAAAAGGTTAGGGACCCAGTGTCACCTGTTGATTTAGCACCAGATCCCTCCTCACATGACTCACCGCTGGATTATTCTGCTAGTTTATCGGCCTCTCTTGTCACTCTGGCTGAGAGTATCCATCCGTGTTCTCTGGTGCTCGATTCTATGGAGGAATTTCCACCCATTCCTGCGCGCCCTCCTCCTCAGGACCCCCCTCCTTACATTTCCTCGTTGATGGGCCCACCTCTGGCTACAACCCTCACTTTGGACCCACCTCCTCCCTCAGACCATTCACATCATAGCCCTTCTTCCTCCCCGTATTTTTTGGATCCGGCTCTTAAAAAATCACTCTCCATCTTTACGGCAACCCCACAATCCTCTTCCACCATTCCTCTCAACTCTATCCAATTTGCTAATGTTACTATCAGGAAACCAAAAGGGAAAAGGGGGTCTCGTGTCCTTTCTCCGGTTTCTCCTCCATATATTCCACTTTCAGTCAGATTATAGGAAGCTGATAATGATCATCCTTCTCGGGGTCTTAGAGCATGCTCCCCCTCACTTAATGCGTCTTAATGATCATTCTTTCCCTCAACGTTCGTGGCCTTGGAGGCAGGCCCAAAACTCTTGGTCTCCGTTCTCTTATCAAAACCCTTCATTCGGATCTCATTCTCCTCCAGGAAACTATGTGCAGCGATCTTCTGGCTCTCTTGTCTTTCTCGAAAATATTTCCTTCTTGGGAATACTATGCTATTGGTGCCCGGGGTCTTTCAGGAGGGCTCCTTTCTTCCTGGAATCCTCTTAATGTTAAATGTAGAGCCTACCATACCTTTGCTGGAATTTTACTCCAGGCACACTTTCGTGGTCTTTCCAATCCTATTCATCTTTTGAATGTCTATGGTCCCTATAAAGATAGAATTCCTTTCTGGGACAAAACCATCCACGGTGGTCTTCTCAATCTCCCCCATCTTGTTTTGGCTGGTGACCTCAATCTCACCCTACACTCTTCAGAGATCTGGGGTTGTAAGGCCTCATTGGACCAGCAATCTGACCACTTTCATTCCCTCTTTGGTTCTGTTGGCCACATGGATGTAGCTCCTCCATCGATCGGTCCAACCTGGAGCAATGGCTGGTCTGGCGAGGATGGTATCTGTAAACGCCTTGACAGATTCCTTATCTCAAAGGATCTTCTGCCCTATCTTGGGGCCTATAGGACCTGAACTCATTGCTCTCTCTTATCCGACCACTTTCCTATCCTCTTTGAGTGGAACCACACTAAAGGCCCCTTCAAATATCCATTTAAGTTCAACAGATCATGGCTAGAAAATTCTAATTTTATTGACTGGTTTCATCATTGGTGGTCTTCTAACTCTGATCTGAATCATTCTTCTGGTATTTTGGATCTCTGCTTGAATCTTAGGAACCTCAAAACCGATACTAAGTCCTGGATCAAAGAAAAATCTACCAGTCTTGTCAAGGCCACTTACCAATTGGACCGTTCCATTGAGTCTATCCTCTCTAAGGGTATTTTATCTAAGGAACAAAAGGCACATCTTTCTCATCTTAGCGCAGAAAGACTCAGCATCCTGAACCATTACCAGCTCACTTGGAAACTCAAAAGCAGACTTAAGTGGGCACTTGAAGGGGACTCTAACACTAAGTTTTTCCATACTATTGCATCTGGCAGAAGGACTCAAAATATGATCTGGTCTCTGGAAGATGGTGAGGGTAATGTCTTTGAGGATGAAGGTCCCTTGAAGGACATTGGTAAATCATTCTTTGAGAATATCTTTATGGATGAAGGTCTCACCTGTCTTGATCACCAGCTCAAAGTGATCTCACTCTTTCCTAGAATGATTCATTCTGAGCATTCCTCGAGACTTATCTCACAGGTTTCATTGAAGGAGGTTGAGCTTTCCCTTAAATATTTTAAAAAGGATCGTAGTCCGGGCCCTGATGGGTGGCCGGTGGAATTCTACTTATTCTTTTTTGACCTCCTGGGCCCCACTTTAGTTCAGATGGTGGATTCTACCAGACTTGCTGGGCACATTCCCCCTTCCCTGAACTCCACCTTTATCACTCTTATCCCTAAGAAGGACAAGCCCCATACTTTCGCTGATTTTTGACCCATCTCCTTATGTAACCTTCTTTACAAACTCATTGCCAAAGTCATTGCAGGTAGACTTAAACCCTTTCTAGATTTGGGCATCTCCCATGAACAGTTTGGATTTCTTAAAGATCGTCAAATCACTGAGCCTATTGGTATAGTTCAGGAAGTCCTCCACTCAGTCAAAATCAAGAACTCCTGTGCATTTATCCTTAAATTGGATCTCACCAAGGCTTTTGACCGTGTTGACTGGACTTATATTAGGCTTATCCTTATTCAGATTGGTGTCCCCCTCCTCACTGGAAACTGGATTATGACTTGTATTTCCACTGTAAACTTTGATGTTTTAATTAATGGGACCCCCTCCAACTTCTTCCCTGCTTCCCGTGGTATAAGGCAAGGCTGTCCTTTATCCGCACTGCTGTTTATTCTTGTTATAGAGGGTCTTAGCCTGCTCATTAAGGATGCCAGGGACAATGGTCTCATCAGAGGAATTAGAATGCCGCCTTCCCTTACCCTCTCCCACCTCCTATTTGTGGATGATGTCATTCTCTTGGGATCGGGCACCTTCCAGGATTGGCTGGCTTTTGAGGTCCTTCTTGACACCTTTTGTAAAGCTTCAGGGATGAGAATTAACTCTGAAAAATCTTGTTTGCTCTATCACAATTTTGATGATTCCTGTCTCAATGACTTTAGAGCTGCTCTGCCTTATAAGATGCTTCCTATTCAGTCTGGTATTACATACTTGGGATATCAATTGAAGCCCTTGAATTACAGAGTTGCAGACTGGTATTGGTTATTGCAAAAATTCAAAAAGAGGATCAATCATTGGGCTTTCAAATACTTATCTCTTGGTGGGAGGCTTGTTCTTGTCAACGTTGTTCTATCTAGTATTCCTGTATATTGGATGGGATTAGCTCCCTTGCCTTGCACCATTATCCAGAAGCTCAGAAGGTCTATGCTCAACTTCCTTTGGGGATCTTCTGAGTCATCCTTCAAGTACCATTTATCTAATTGGAATGATCTCTCTAGGCCAAAATCTTCTGGTGGCTGGGGTATTAAAAATATTACCTGTTTCAATCAAGCACTGAGGCTGAATGTGTTTTGGAAAGTACTACACTCCAATGGTCTCTGGTTTCAGGTTCTTCAAGCAAAATATTTTAAAGGTGGGACGGTGGTCTCTGGTTTCAGGTTCTTCAAGCAAAATATTTTAAAGGTGGGACGGTGGTGGATTGGCTACGGTCAAAATCTTTTTGCACTTGTAATGCTTCATTGTTCTGGCGGGGTTTTCTTCAGGTTCTCCCATGGATGGGCCAGCACTTGTCATTGCAGGTTGGTAATGGAGAGTGTATTCTTTTGGGGATTGACCCGATTATGGGCTCGGCAGCTTCATTATCTTTCCCAAAAGATCTCAGGACATACCTGGAAGATCTAAATATTAGCACCTTGGCACAAGCACATAATCCATGTTGTATCGATCGGCATTACTGGTACTCTGCAACAGATCTAGACCTTGGAGGGACCCTTGCATCGGTCTGGAACGATTTTATCCTCGAGCTAGCTGCTACAGGTATCTGATTATCATATTGTTCTGATAAACTTGTGTGGACATATAATAATAAAAAATATTCTATTTCTGCCAGGGAGGCTTATGACTGTATTTTTTATTCATCATTGCGACTGGATTCAGTGGACGCTTGTCCCCCTGTTTGGCACAAGGCACTCCCACTCAAGATTTCCTGCTTTATTTGGCTTGTCCTTCATAACCGTATTCTCACTTGGGATAATTTACAGAGAAGAGGGTTCACGGGTCCTGGCATTTGTCCTCTTTGCTGGCCTAATGAGGAATCGGTCGAGCACTTGTTTTCTTTTTGCTGGGTCTGGAAATTTGTAGGAGATTTTATTGTTGATTATTTCCACATTAATATTAGTTTATCAGGCACTTCTGTTGCTAATATTGTCTATGGATGGGTGAATAATATACCAAAGAGCTCGACAATATTTCTGCTGCTTTTCTATATGTTGTGGATGATTTGGAAAGCACGTAACCTGGCGGTATTTGAAGGTAAATATAGGAACATTCAAAGCATCATCCAGCAGATTTTGTTGTCTGTACATTCTCCAGTACACAGGGCTGTCATCCAGAAAAGTAGAAGAAGGAATATTGGTTCTTCTCCAGTCATGACTTTCCCATGTGGATTTTTTGATGGTGCATCCAATAACAGGATTCCTGGTGCTGGACTGTGTATATTTCTTAATGACTCCCACTACCTGGAATTCTCGATGGGGGTGGGACATGGCACAAATACCAAGGCAGAGTTGCTCAGTCTCTGGGCACTCTTGCATCTTTCTCATATGATGGGGATCCCTCTTGCTCAGGTATTTGGTGATTCTCTGGTAATCATCAATTGGGCAAAGGGATCAACTGCTCTCTCCCCACCTGAACTTGTTCATTGGTGTAGGGAGACAAAAAAGCTAGCCTCTAGCTTCCAGGACCTGTCTTTTTCTCACATATATCGAGAGCACAACAAGACCACTGACCAACTTTATAAAAAGGCACTTAGTCTTCCCCAAGGAAAAGGCTGCTTTATGGAATTTGATGAGAATATTCTAGTTTTTAGAGATTATATTCAGCTCTTTTGAGCATGTTTAGGAGGTCCTCCTCACATTGTGGATCCCCTAGCCACATGCATATGATTTTTACTAGTCTGTTTGGGTCATTTACCCATGACACGCAGCTGTCTTTCTTTAGTAAGTGTCCCTCTTTAGAATGCAGAATAGAGTTTATTGGCTCTCGATCGATGTGATTGAACTGACAGTCCTCATCACATGATGAGACAGTATTCTGATGGGATTTTTGGTATTATGTGCCTTTCCCCCTGATGGGAATCTCTGGGTGGGCAGTCATGCAGTTGTGTGTAATAATGTCTTTTGATTCAATTTGAATAACAAGGATAGGTTTTTTCTTCTTGAAAAAAAAAGAAAAGAAAAAAAATAGGAAATAAAGTAGAAGTGAAAATGGGGTGGTAAGATAAATGGCATAAAAAACTTGCTCTATAGTTTTGATGGTTGAAATAAGGTTTTGATGAAGTACGATGTTAATTTATTTGGAATCTTTTGGTTTAATTTTAAAATTTTCCCTTTTAAGCAAGTTTTATTATAATTTTATTTTTCATTGTTGTTTGGAAAAATAAATTTATATTTTGACACCTTTACTTAGCTACTATATGCCGAAATTTTGACTTTAGAAAATCTCATTTCTCCTCCAAACCATTACTGAATTAAATTAAATTTTATTTTGACTTAGGGATTCAATGATTCCTTGTTTATTCGGAAGTGTGCAATTGTGATATCTTTATATGTTCATTTTCTAAAATATATTGCACAATATTAATTTTTTTCTAGATCTTAATGCCAATGTAGAGAAACTTTGACTTTTCACTTATTGTGACTAAATTATTGATAAAAAAAATTGGGTGATTTGTGTTTGTTGCTTGGTTTGCTTTACAATAATTATATTTCCATTTTTTATGTGTTAAGACATTAATAAATAGTATAAATAAGGAAGTTCCAACTAATCTACGGATTTCATGGTCAAATAGGACATCAACATTATAAATTCTATATTATTTACTATATATAATTTTAATTATAATAATAAAAATTTAATTAATATTTTTTTTAATGAACTTTATAAGGTCATTCCAAAAAGTTCAATTACCTTTATAAACCCTTCAACCTTTGATAAATAAAGTTAGCACTTCTCAAGGTCATAATTAAAAAAAATAACTAAACAGGATGGAAGTGTATACCCACAAAAAAAATATTAAATTTATCCACTATAATTATGATCATTATTATTGATATTTAGTTAATTTTACTTGATAAATTTAAGACAATTTCTATTTTTAAAAAGTAATTGAAAATATATTTAAATTAGTCCTCGCATTGAGGCTCGTAGGAACTCTATAAATAGGATTGTCACCATTTAAACTAGTTTCCATGAAAACTAATTCAAAATTTAATCATTTACCGTAAATTTTATTTTCAAAGTATGACAAACCCTTTTTATCCACCAATGAAGCAATTCATCATCTTATTTTGGTCTCATAACAAGGCTAAGTGTCCTTTGTGCCTAAAATTCTCAAGATAAAAATAAGTTTGTTCAATGATTTTTATGAAACGAAGCAATGCTAAGTAATGCTACAAATTAGCATTACCTTTGACATTAAATATTAAGATACAAATAATAGAATGGATTACATGAAGCATGGTTGTTTATGTTGCATGATGTCTATGTGTGCATGTTCTAGTAATCTTGGTAATTGCACCACCATATAACACATGCTCCACATTCTCGAGTAGTTGGAACTGCACTGCCACATCCTACCTAGAAATACCACTTATATTGATTCCAGATATCCCTTCTTAGTTGATGAACTTGGGGGGAAAGAACTAGACTAGATACAAATAAGAGCTTGGAAGGAAAATAAGAAAAAGTTGTTCATGCACCAACCATGAGTGATGTAGCAAGGCAGAGGCAATTCTCGCAACTCTTTCCTTGTAATGCCCATGTTTCTTTTGGAGAAAGATCCTTTGATGTAGCAAGGCTAAAGCAATTCCCGAGTCGTGGATGACACCAGTGTTTCTGTTGGATTGGAGAAAGATATTCACTTTATTAATGATTGAAACCCCAGAGCCTAAGGATCATGTAAGTACTTTTATGAAATGCTTAATTAATATTTAAAACAATCCAAATGTTTCTAGGAAGTTGAAATAAATCCTAACTGACACATAGGAACTTATAGAACAATGCAATTATGATCCAAATGTTTCTAGGAGGTTGAAATAAATCACATAGGATCTTACAGAAGAATAGAATTCCACCAGGAATGTCGAGAATGAAACAATCCTTTGTAACATATATTTGCACTCCATGGAAAGTAGAGCCATTTTTGTACTTCATTCTTTACCAACATTCATGATATATTGCATTCTTCACCAACATTGTTGTTTTTGCTGCTTCTAAAGATATCACCATTAAGTCTCTTGGTGGTTTCAAATCCCCATGGTTTTCTATCCAATCAAAATCAAGATCAAGCAGCATCAATATTTTTTTAAGAAAGCCACATTTTCAAATTGGTGAGCATAAGGAAAATATTCGTGATGAGAAGTGTACCCACTTCATCATTATAAAGGACACTTTTAGCACATTTGAATGCTTGATGTAGATGAAAGAATTTGTCACTGCAACAATGAATGAATTGAATTACTTAGTGGATGAAAGAAAAATTTTGTGGAAACCTTGAGGGAGAATGCCAATTGAATTTTTTTGGCTTGGTAAGAAAACAAAAGAAAGATATTATGTAAAAATAAATGGGAGACATTGTCATGTGCTGCAATCACTTTGATCTAAAACGAACCAAGGAACCTTTAAAACTATAAGGCTCTTTGTAATTTTTCCTCAGGTGCTGTAGGACCTTACATATCCACGTCATTTCAAAAACGTATATAAGTGGTGCTCCCTTGTTCCAGTGGTCATTCACTCATAGAACTGGAGCCTTCTCACTATATCCCTCCATTGTTTGCACACAACTTTGAGCTAAGGATGTAATTGATACGTCACTCTAGATAAGGACTGTCAAATGATGTCGACAGATCGACCTGCGTAGCTCATGATATTGGGTTTTAACAGAATGAAACAAGAGACCAAGAATGGAGGGTTACAAAAATATTCTTCACATTTTACAAACATCATTATACTCTTATAATCTTCTAAGAAAACCATAAAGAATTTTTATTTACCTTGGTGTACCAGAGTAATGATTTTCCTAATAAGCATTGGTATCCTCTTCATCCCAATGCATTTGTATACATTGCTTCATCAAGTATCAGTTATCAGTTACCACAAGAAGATGTATTCCCTTTCCCATTGTATTCACTTTTCTTCACGAGGTGCATTCAAGCAGTCACTAATAGGATGGCATCACAATGAGGAAAGTTGGGTAAGATGGTTTTGGCGGCAACCACTGTGCCAAGATTTTCATGCATTCATTTTTCAATGTGACATATGTCACAGTTTTGGGAGACAATTGCTTCATAAGCCTCAGACAATCAACATGAGCACATTAGATAATTATAATAGCAAAATTCTTTACTATCCTGCGTAATATCAGAAAACTCCCCTAAGAAATTATTTTTTACCTTTTTGGATTGGAATAGCGATTTGAAGGGTTCTTCCCATTTCTTCTCCCTTTCGTAGAAAGAATAGTAGAGTCCAAGTCTTATTCGATAACAGAGTAGATAGAGTAAATAGAGGTAGACTTGGACCAATCAAATGCAAACGAGAATTCTTTCTTGTAGACCAAATAGATGTAGACTAACTTTATAGTGATAAAATTCAGCAAAATAAAATTTAATTTTTTCAAAAGAATTTTCATTATACAATTAGTTTTCTAGAGATGAGGCCAACATGCATCAATTTCAAAACAAAAGAAAATGGCATGTCTAACTTTATTTATTGAGATGAGTCAAACATTATTAGTTTTGTCAAAATCTAAAACAACACAACATGTTTAACTTTATTCATATGAATTATTATTACAAATCATATCAATAAATTGCTTGTTTGTTTTCTTGGGTTTGTGTCTACTACATCTTCCTTCTTGATGAGTCAAAAGGAGATCATGAAAGCTTGAAATACAATAATGTTTATTTAAAATTATATGAAATTTATTCAATAATTTAATATAAAATTGAGTGATAGACATAGTTTTATAACTGAAAATGCTAAAAAGTACTTTTTGTATGCACTAAGATTGAATTTCTTTGAATCCATCCAAAATTTTGTAAAGAACTCTTAACCCTACCAAATTTTAAATTATTAAGTTTGAATTTCTCTGAATCCATCCAAAACCTAGAAAAAAAATCTCCATCGTAACTCTACCAAATTTTAAATTATTTACTTTACAAAATTCCATACAATAATATAATTTTCATTTTCTGTAATGAATTTCAAGACACATTTCAGATAAAAGATACTGCGATGACAACCTCCTATGTAACAAAAACCGGCTACCAAATATTATCTCAAACGTTTTCTTGGTCGTCGATCTCGAGAGAGTATATTTTGTCCTCCTCGTTTCTTTTTGTTGATGATGAAGAAAAACGAGATTATTCAAGTCTGCAAAAGGTTTTTTCTACTTTCACGCTTTTCAATCCAATCATTTTTTATCTTAATAAAACATATGCAGCGATAACAAATGAAATAAGTACTTTTAAGGACGCAACCAAGAAAAAGAGTCAATAACAGAAAAGAGTCAAACTCGCGAAATGTGTCATAAGTATCAAAAAAATATGTTCTTGAATGGACAAGTGTACGTGACGAAATGGAACACTAATCGTAGTAACGATTGTCACACGAACAGTTTTTTTTCAAGTCCATTATTTGGAAAATATATTTCAAACACCTTAAGCTTGAGTATCCTTCACACCCAAGCCATATTATCATCGACACTAAAAATAAATTTGAGAGATTGCATTTCCTTACACAATTAAGCACTAATGAACCAAAAATCTATTTGAGAGATTGCATTTCCTAGTAAAATCAATAGGTCTATGAACATTACCAAAATAGAAAGCATACTTGTAATTTATTTTCTTGGCATAGAGAATGCATAGTGTGAGGTGTGACGCTAAGTAGTACACGAGAGCATATGTCCATTCTTTGCTATAGATAGGAAACCATCCAAGTTCATAAGTCAAGTTTTATCATTATAAAAAATAAATATTAATTCTCAAACAAATGCAAATCCCAATGGCAAGTGACTTACTGCTATACATTTTGGATTGTTTATTATTGACATGATCTAATAGTAAGCGAGGATATATTTATTTCGTAATGACATGATCTAAATTGTTGACACAAAAATAATTGAACTTATAAAGCTATACAACTAGTTCTCCTATCCCATCATTAAGGTTGGGCTTCCCTTTGTCCCAAATCATGGATTTCACTCTCATTGTCACATATGGGGATGCCTCTACGATGATTGGGATTTCCAACTTTCCATGCTTTGGAAAAAATGAAAAAGAAAAAAAAGTGATGGTACAATTTAAAATTTTACATTTTAGATTGTTTGTATTGACAAATTGTGAGCAATTTTATTTATAATAAATAAAATATTAATAAAAATTTATTATTTATAATAATTAAAATATTAATAAAAATTTATTATTTATAATAATTAAAAGATTAATATTTTTTTAAAATAAATTTTGTAAAATTTAAATTTTAGTGATTATATTTTACAATTTGATATTACAGAAAGACTTGATTGAAGTTAATAGATTCCATGAATATGAGACAAGTGTATTATCATAATTTATATTATAGCATTTCATACAAATTCCAACATTTAACTTGTGGATTATTAATGTTTATCAATTTGTATCAACCACATGTTAAGTAGTTATGTTTCTTTATTTAAATAAATGAAAAAATTTGTTAATATGAATCTTATTCTAAGAGTTCTTTAAGAAATATGGGTTTGTTGTACTTCATTTTTATTTGGATCCTTTCTATTTGAATGGTTTTTCTCGAGCTTGCTTATATAGTGATTTTATTATAAGTTGATTAGTGCAAAGAGTCATCGTTACCTCGTTCTAGGAAGTACACCACTCATGAGCCATGTTTCAAGGAAAATTGCACAGTTAATCTTGGGGATTGCACAGTTTACTACCCTTGGTTCTCGAAAGTACAACCCTCATGAACCCTATTTCAAGGAACCTTTTACCTGTTTCTTACTATCTCCAATTTAAAGTGAAATATTGAGTATGATGCAAAAAGCTTTATGCTGAAGAGATTCGCACAAAACCAAAAATATATTAACAGTTATTTTATAAATCATAATTCTACCTTTTTATAACTAAAATACAATCGATACTCAAATATGATGGTAAATACTATTTTCCATATGTGAACCTTTTTGTATCAATTTTTATGAAAATGAGAACTTGGAACTTAGTTCAGTCCCCACATATTAGGACACCATCCTAAATTTGTGGGCAATAATTTCAAATTTCTTAAACAAAGCCTTTCACTCATGGTAATAATAAACTCCCATAAAACAAGAAAGAATTGTTTTTATATTCTTCATAAAAGAAACATATACATGATTTTCATTAGCTTGAACATAGAAAATATGTGTGGCATAAAATATACTTGCAAATAACACATAAATCGGTTGCATACACACTCACTACAGAATTTACTTGATTCTTTACTTTTATAGATGTTGGGCTCTCAACTATTTTTGGAAACTAAGAGCTTGAGCTCTTCAACCTTCTATGATTCTATTCTCTCTCTATTATACTATGTTTTCACTTTGCATAGATACAATCCAGTGACTTCTCTTGGAAGGAATAGAACACCCATTAAATATTTTACTAATCTTATGGTTGAATTCTACATAAGAACTTGTTTTTAACTACTATGTGATTGCTTAAATAAGGTGGGACATGAAATCCATATCCTAATAGATTGACTGAAAAACGGTACGCATATGGACTCTAAGTAAGTTGGCGGAGACTTAAGAGACATCATTTCGTAATTGATATTTCCAACACTACCCCTTGATTATAAGGATTATTAAAACAAAAATTCAAAAGTGCAAATTTGTACATAATAAACTTTACTGCACATAATTTGTTGTGTATAATGAATATTGTTTTGTATTTGATATTGCAGCAATACACTGAGAGGAGTATTAACCAAATTCGTAGAGGATATTCAACATCTAGATGGGGAATGTAGGTATCACATTATGACGCCAATTATGTTTGCACTATTATAATGGTGATTCTTTTAGTGTTAATTCTTTCACACTACTTGCAATTTGGAAAGGAAATCCCTGGTATTTTTCTGACTAGTATGGATTTCACTTAGGAATTTATTTTAGATTTGATATTGCAAAAACGCAAGCCAAGGAACATTGACCAAAATTCAAGAGGGTATCCTGACACCAAGAGGGGTAAAATGGGGTGTAACGGGTTGAGTGATTGAGGAAGAGGATT
>LPNX010884020.1:46217-88107 GCA_001517045.1 Pseudotsuga menziesii | reverse complement strand
TATAATTATATCTAGTGCATAATATTCTAGCATAATATCTAGTTTTAAATGAATATGCATATATAGACTTATCATTGCACTTATTTTCTTCATCCTTTGTATAGCATTATCTCTCATTTCGTTGATTTTAATTTCATATTCATATATGAGCATTTTCATAGTGTTCAAACTACAATTACAATTACATTAAACAATTTTATATTACAATTGCATTACATTACAATCATGTACAAATGACTAGGAATCATATGGCTTTATGCATTGACGACAATTTTGATCTCAAAGAAAATCAACAATTACACTTACTATCAAAATCACATTACAATTACAATCACATTAACATGGATAAGCACCAACCTTACATCAATGAGACAGTAAGGTGGAGTAAATACAAATACAATTTTACATTACATTATGATAATGATGATAATTACATGGCTTTAAGCATTGGTAAAAGATAATTGCATTGATAATAAGCATTGATAATTACATTATGATAATAGAATCATATGGCTTTAAGCATTGATGACAATGCTGATCTCAAAGAAAATCAACAATTACAATTAGAATCATAATTACAATTACAATCACATTACAATTTACTTAAGGTAAGGTAGAGTAACATATTTTACTTAACACCATAATTTACTTAATAACATCCGATTTGGGACATAAGTATCATCCACAACAACTATGGGAAGTACTTGGGATTTTCCCTAAAACTCACTATGAGGATTACCACAGGAACCCCAAAGTAGTTGGCCATTGAGAGGAACTACCAAGCAAAAAGGGCAATGACCCCTACCAAATTTAGTAGATTCCCACCTCTAAGGAAAAACAAAGAGTTTCCGTTTGTGGCAAAGCGATTAGGAGTTTTACCCGCAGCATGAAGTGAGGGGTACTGCCCTAATACTCAAGCTCGAGACAGCCTTGGTGGCTGAGTGACTACCTTTGAACCATTAGGTAGCCGATTTAAACTAGGGTCCATATTCATCTTCAATTACTACAATATGATAAGTAAGATAAAATGTTATTCTTGAGCTTGCATTTATTTGTATTTATTCCAAGAGCTTGTATTTATTTTTGAGTTTGTATTTATTTATTGTTAGGTCCTAGCTAGTCATCGCAAAATTGTGCACCCTCTGATTTCTCAAGAGTAATTGAGAGCTTCAATGACGTTGGAATGGATGCTAATTGTTTAACAGGGATGGATGATGCTACTCAAGAAGAGTTCAGGAACCCAACCCCTGATCGGACAATCAAAGACCATGTTAGTAACATAATCAAGTTGTACTTTGAACAACAATCAATGATTACACAAGCTCAAATCCTACATGGATTGATAAAACACAAAAAATTGAAACATGCCACAAAGTTGTTGGGTTTTAAGGATGTTAAAATTAAAAATGCATGTGACAATGTAATAGAAAATGTAACAACTACACTATCTACATTTGGAAAGTCAAGAAAAACTTATATTAGTTATACACGTAGGGAAATTACAACTACTATTGTGGCACGAAGCACCTCAAGAAATCGAATGGTTGCAACAATGTCAAAGTTGCTCCACATTTCAAGAAAAACACTGTAGAAATACACTAAGTTTAGGGGAAAGATAGATGAAAATGATGAAGCTGGTTGTTGGGATCTTATATGCAAAGAAGCATATAAAGATAGGATGGAAGAGGGCATCAAGGAGAAGGTGATAGAGTATTGGGACAACCATTCTCTTGTTATACCATATCAAACACATGTCCAACGACAATGTTCTCATAGATGCATTTATAAGGAGCATTGCAAGCATGTTATGGAGATGACAGGAGTTGCTTTGTTCGATAAATTAAAAGAATCAAATCCTGATGTCCAAATCTCATTTACGATGTTTAGTAAATTGAAACTGTGGTATATTAGGATGAATGCAATGTGAGACACTTGTTGCTTTCGATACCATGTTGAATTCCAGTTATACTATGACACATTTGTGGATTTTTGCAAAAAAACATTGGGATGGTGAACCATCTCCTCACATAGCGTGAGATTTTATTTCTATGATACTATGCAATAGGAATCCTGAAAATGTGTTTTTCATTAAAAGGTGTCTAGGTGGGAGAAGATGCCATGTATGTGATGATTTGGAATTTTCCCATAGGAAGTTTCCTATCAATTCAACACAACCTGGATTGTCAGATATCACAGTTAAGTGGAAGAGATATGAGTATGTCTCCATGAATCTATCATCTTTTTCGCATGTTACATCTAAGAGGATCAACTTGCTTGAGGATGATATTCCTTTATCAAAATTCATGGACAAGTTTCAAAGTTAGATTTACAAATACATTAAGCACTCCCATAGGTCTAGGTGGAAAGGTTTAGAATTTAAGCATTCTTGTGAGTTTTTTGAGTTAGGCACAACCCTATCGGTGGTAGACTTTGCCGAGAATTACACATTTTCTCCTCAGAGAGAGATACAAAGTCATTATTATCACTCTAACCAGATGTCCATATTTGTACATGTATTGTATAGAAATGCTCAGGAGATCATTGATGGTAGGGATAGCACACCTCAGTCACGTGATGTGATCAAGGAATACCATTTTTATGTCAGTGATGATCATGAGCATGACACATTCTTTGTTCAACAGTGCTTTGGGATGACTTATGATTCATTTGAAAAGAATGATGTTTCATTTAGAGAACACTAGATTTGGTCAGACGGGTGTATGGGGATGTTCAAATCAGCACACTCATTTTATTGGTTGAGTTGTCTTCACAAAGAAATAGGTATTTGACACACCTGGATATTTTTTGAAATGGGGCACAGAAGGGTGAACATGATGGCACAGTTGCATGCATGAAACAAGCACTTCGAAGGTACCAAATGAGTCATAGTGCATCTCAACTCAATTTCTTAGCAGAAGTAGTTGATTAATGCACATAAAATTTGGGTCACTAAGTTCATGAACAAGCAAGGTTGGTGCGCAGGTAGGAACAACAACTTAATTGGAATTTAATTATAAATGTGTTTGTATTATTATATATATAAATATGATGTTTTTATTTGATGCAGGTTTTTTTGGGATGTTTCCCTTGGCAATGTGAATAGATCCATGACATGGTATTGCGAGACCATACCTGGTACGAGAGAACTTGTAATGTCCCCAAAAATTGGAAAAAAAATAAAAAATTATAGGCTAGCAGAAAACTACCCAAATAGGATTGTTATTACTCCTGCGGAATTACATGCGCTACTTAATTTTTGATCTCTTCATAAAATTCTCATACTTTATTGTTACTCTCCTATCCATTCAATGATTATTAGTTCGTTTACTTCTTATGTCTTAATTCTGTTATTTAAACTATTTGCATAGCTTAGTTATTACTGTCGGTGATTTAGTGAATCGTATAGTTCATTGATTTACTTCTACACATGTGTACTCTGTTTATTAAGTATAACTAACTTAACTTTGTTGATGGAAATAAAGTGGTGGAGTGGCGGGATTAGTTCTCCCATGACGATTTGAGAGGTAAGATATTTCTTGGTTATGTAGGCTTACTTAGTTCAATTGAACTAAGACACCTTTCTATTTTGTTTATGTAGTGCACTGATAACCTACTGCTAGTTATCACACTGCCTATTGACTTGGTTTTTCAAACTTGGTAAGTGTCATTATCGTCAATTTAGCCATTACAACTATATTTCTTGTACATTGATTATTCTTCATTATGGTCTTAAATTTGTAATTTTTAGATGTCTTTAATATCTTTTTGTGCTATGTATATTCTTACCATAAATTATTTTTAACATTTCCTATGTTCTTTATTGGAAGGTTATTTAATGGTTTGAGAGAAGATTTGAATTTGATAAAATGAGAGATTTACATGGCATACTTTGTATGCCATGGCAGTTAGGACCAAACACCTAAACACTATGGTATTAAACCTTTGGTATTAAACCCTAAGTTCTAAACCTATGTACTAAACCTTATCTACAATTCTAAGCAAGGGTCTTAACCATTCGAACTAGCACAACCTATGACTAGTATTACTATAATACTATCACAGTGTAGCTTTTTATTATGGTAACGTTGATGTTATATGGCATGAACCATACAATACAGGGTTTAACCAATGGTATGAATGATGGCATGAAATGATATGTGGAAACTAGTCGTGACTATGGGAGTGGGTTTGTGGAAACATTAATGGACTCAAGCCTGGTGCATTTAATTCTCTTCATGAATCATGACAGCCTTCCCTTAGGCTTGGCTCATGATAGTTGTGCAATGTATTTGGGGTTTCGTTGTTTGACTCTATGCAGAGTTTTGGCCATGGACGTGACCCACAGCTTGTGAAGGTAAGCCGTGTGAGCTCATAAGCATGTGCAATGGTTTGGTTTTTAGTGTGGAAGGGATGGCATATTTCTCATCCCTTATTTGGTTGTTTGTTTGCAGGTGTCAAAAGGAATGGAGGAGCAGCGTGGCTACATCTCCATTGGCTCCAAGTGTTACAATCATGTCCATGGTAATCCTGCAAATCAAGCTTATGCTTGATTACCTTCAATCCTATCAGAGCTACGTTTTTTGCCTGGTTTTTTTGGTTGGGATTTCATGTTGTAGCGAAATCAATTTATCCTTCTTGCTTGAATACATACTTGGTTTAAGTCTAATGTTAAGGAATTATGCTGTGACTTATTGTGTGTCCATTCGGATCTCTATAATCTTATTTTGGTTATGAACTCGTTACAGTGTTGATTTTGGGCTTTTAAAATCCATGGGTGGCACCATTACAAGTAATGGTGTCATAGCCCATTGGAACCCTGTGTAAAACCTTGTCTCGGCCTTTGATGGTGACTATGTACATACATTTGGAAACTCTATGTAAATAGATGTAAGTGTTAGTATTTATCATTTGTAAAGGTTTATGGTGTATGTGATTTCCTTCCTGCATTTTTATTTAACTCTGTATTTTCAAAACTGGGTTGGGGTTTTTAATGAACAGAGGAATCCACCTTACCGGATCCTCTGTGTGTAAACACCATTGATTAGTTGATAAATGTAATAGTTAGATAGCATGGGTAAAGGCTATGCCATTAATGGCATGAGCCTTCCCACAGTGCTATGATAGCTTCTAAATTCATTTCTTACGACATCTGGTTCTTATGTGATATTTGGACTATGTTTTTAAATCATTACTTGACTTGGCCTTGAGCACTGTGTATTAAAATGTTAGTGGATTTTCGTTGAGGGAAGGGAATGCAGACCCTCGATGGAATTCATTGTTTTTAATAACTTGGACTCTGTATTAAAATGTTTTAGTGGCCGAGGCCATGTTGTAGCTAGATTCTTACGACCTTTACGCTAACATAGGAATTTTAATTATATGGCAATGATGTGAGTCGTGGCCTTTGACTAAGCATACAACGTTCATCGTTTTGGGCCAGGGCGATTTCAAAACATGAATTATTTTATAAGAAATAATGGAAATGGTAATAGGAAAATACTTTATGGATTTGGTTATGCGTTTTGATTATGGTGATTATTTATGTTACGGTTCTTATTGTGGATTTTAATTATGTTTAAGAAATGAAGTTGTAACCTATGAGGGTCGAATACCATGACTTATGTTTATTAAATATGACCTCTGTTTATTAATGTAGATTTGTATGAAATGTTACTTGATGAAAATTTTAGATGGATATTTTAAAATGGATATTATAAAGATATACAGCATGTAATTTATGGTGTTTTAAAGTAGGTGTAAAGAATGTATATTTTACAGCAGAGTCTTGATAAGGACCACATGGATGGTCACGATATCCCTCTATTTATACTTATTGTTGTTTTCGTTTATGTGGAGTATTTTTAAATTAATTTCTTATATGATTACAGACCTTGAAAGGCCTTAGATGGATTATTTAATCTCTAGAAATAAATGAATAGATATTTTTTATTTATATGTATATATAATTATCTTATAAAAGAATAGCCCTGGTTGTAAGTGATACTCTAGGGTAACCATATATATTATATTTATTTCTTTAACTTACTCCTATGGTTAAATCTACTATAAACTAAAACACATGTCTCTACTGACAAATGTAATATGTCAGTAGAGATATAAGTAATATGTGCACATTTAAAATAGCAAATCTAGATTTACCTAGTCTATATTATTAATTTCTGAATATGAAATGAATACAAAACACAAATTTTAAATATGGGAACCTAGCTATAAACATCCTATGATAATATTTCCAATCCTAGGAATATTGAAGAGAGATAAAGACCCTATAAAAAAATCTGGATAGAACATCAATTACCTAGGGTTAGTAAAATATATAGAAGCTTTTACATAAAGTAGCCTGCATTTACCCTAGAAATGAACTTTGACATACTAAGAATTCATACCTGTAATTTATCTTCCTGAAGCTCCTTGAATGGATGAACCTGCACACTTTTCAAATAACCAACATTATCAATTTAAGACATATTTGACCTCTGATTTTTATGACCAAATCACTTGAGAGCTACCATGTTCCTCCCAACCATGACCAAAAACCGTTCCTGGTTCTAATCTGGATCCCCCCGAGCTAGACTCCAACATGCAAGTAGCTTAGAGCTCCTAAGGTAGGGTTTTCCTATCTGGTATTCAGATTCTGAATCGGTCCTCTTTTCCTTGCAGGAGAAAGTTCTCCAAGAAAACACTTGAGAGAAAAAACATGTAGACTAATCATTCTCCAAGAGAAAAATCATAATCCCAAAGCCTTTGCTTGGCTTGAGTCTTTATAGGTAGAGTTTTCAGTCAAAGGGGCAGTTAAATCAAGAAATCTTTGATTTCTTAATTTAACCGTTTTTAATTGACTAGGGTAATTTTCAATTCTTAACGTAGGAACTTTTAACTAGTTCCTAATTAGCCTTTCATAGATATTCCACTATTTATAAATCCTTTAATATTAAATAGAAATTGGTCAATCTTCTCTTCTTCCTTTATTAAATTATATAATTAATTATAATTAATTCTTTATACATACTATGTATAAATTACGTAGTATTAAAATACTTTAACATTTTTCTTCGGGCATCATGCATCATGATCCTTAGACTTAATGACACTTCTTTTTGAAAGTCAAGTAGATACATGGCTTAGGTCTATTAGGCTAGGAAACTCTACAAATCCTTGCATGTTGAATTTTCCTTATATAACGTGGTAGCTCTTCGGTACTTTGATGAGAATAAAGAAATTCAAAATTTCATTTAATCACATATAAATAAGTATGATGATGATAAATATTTTTCTCAAGGCATTTCCACTAGGAAGTTATTAAATTATTTTCAGTAGCCCCTAGTGCATACTAGAGCCCTCACTCAATGCCTATAGCAGGGAGTTACAAACATAGTGCAACTCCAGAGCTTTCGCTCAACACTAAATGACAGGATGTACTTGTATGATACACCTAGGAATACAATGTCCAAAGATCCGATACTCCAGAGGTTATGCTCAACATCAACATGGAATGCTTCAGAGCTTATTCCCAACATTTCCAATTATATTTTCATGTGTTCTAGAGATTTATGCTCAACAAAAATGTAAGTACTCATGTGGTCTAGAGCCTCTCATTCAACACAAAACATCTCATCAACCATTTGCTTCAGGGTCCATGCCCAACAAAAACATTTCATCAATCATGTGCTCCAGGTTCCACACCCAACACAAAATATATATTTACATATATATCATCAACAATTGGCTTATGCCCAATATACAAAATAAATCATCATTTTTATATGCAGTAGGGTATTTCACCCAATACTACATAAAGCATCAATATAATCATCATGATCAATAGGCCTATGCCTATAAATGGTACGTCCAAAATTTAGGACATTACATCCCTCCCCACTTAGTACAACACCATCCTTGGTGTTCGAGGGACTCTAAATGATATCATGAAACAAGGCGGGTTAAGCCTTCATCATGGTGGCCTCATTCTCCTAGGTAGCTCCCTCAACCTCAACATTCTTCCACTGCACTTTCAATTCGACTATAGTGCGCTTCCTAAGCTGCACTTCTCTCTTGTCCAATATATGCAATGTCTTAAGGGAAAATTCCCCCTCAGGTTCTACCTATAATAAAGACCAATCAATGACATGCTTAGTGTCATAAACATATTTCTTTAATACAGATGCATGGAAAACATTATGAACTCTTATGTGCGCATGTAATGCTAATTCACAAGCCATTGGTCCTTTCTTGGCCAAAATTTCAAAAGTTCCACAAAACCTAGGTTCCAACTTACCACACCTATCGAAGCTCAACGAGCTCTATTTTTCTTTCACTTTCAAGTAGAAATGCTCACCTACTTGATAGTATTTATCTTTTCTTTTCTTAACCACATAAATTTTTTGACGATATTGTGCCTCTTAAAGGTTTCCCTAAACCTTGGTAGCTAACTGTTCCATGTCCAATAATAGGTCAGGCCCTAACATGAGTTGATACACCGGATTGTCCCAAGTAACTAGTGTCCTACACTTTCATCCATAGAGTATCTCGAAAGGAATCATATTAGGGGAATCCTGATACCCATTTTTATATGAAAACTCAGCAAGGTGCAGATAATCCTCCCACCTTGTGGGGTTGTTCATGACATATATTTGAAGCATGTCTTCAACAATTTGGTTTACTCTTTCAGTATGCCCGTCCGTCTGTAGGTGATAAGCAGTGCTAAAGTTCAACTGCGTCTTGAATTCAGAGAATAAAGATCTCCAAAATTTTCCTGTAAACTTAACATATCGATCCAGGATAATTGCTTTGGGTATCCCATGCAATCTGAATATCTCTTTTAGGAAGATATCGGCAATGTTCATGGCCTTGTAGGTCGATTTCATGGGAATGAGGTGTGCTTCCTTTGACAACTTGTCAATGACTACAAAGATGGAATCATTTTGATTCTTGCTTTTTGGTAAGCCAATAATAAAATCCATACTGATAACCTCCCATTTCCATTCCGGAATGTGCAATGGCTGTATATATCCTGAAGTATGTTGGTTCTTAGCTTCAACTAGCTGGCATTCCTGACATTTCACAATAAACATTGCAAAGTCAACCTTTAACTTGGGCCAGAAAAAGTGTATATTGATGGCAGATATGATCTTTTGATATCCCATGTGCTCTGAGTAGGGTGCCCTATGAAATTCTGTGAGGATGCTAGACCGAATTCCCCCTCCACATGGAACATACAATCTATCCTTAGACCATAGTAGTCTGGATTCATCCACCTTGTTTTCCTTCTGTTGTTGAAACAACCAATCCTCCTGGTCCTTCTTGAGGATTTCCACATAGAACTGGTCAACCTTGTTGGACGTTCTAATCTTCTCATGTAAATCTGCATCTATTTGACTCAGGGTAACCTCATATATCATATGAGTTCGTCAACTCAAAGCATCAGAAACTTTGTTTTCTTTTCCCTTAATATGCTTTAGTTCAAAGTGATACTCACTCAAGAAATCCAACCATTTGGCTTGCCTCACATTTAGATCGAGTTGATCGAATAAATATTTTAGACTCATATTGTCAGTCTTTAAAAGGAACTTCCTTCCCATGAGGTAGTTCCTCTACATCTTCAGAGCATGGATAATAGATGCTAGCTCAAGATTGTGTGTAGGATAATTATGCTCATGCTCTTTTAATTTTCATGATTCATAATAGATCGCATGGTTGTTTTGCAAGAGGACTACTCCAAGTCCTTCCTTGCTTGCATCCATGCATACAACAAAATCCTCATCGGGATCCATAATCCGCAACACTGGTGTAGTCATCGAAAGTTGCTTAAGATTTTGAAAACTTTCTTCACACTTGTCAGTCCATAAGAACTTGTTTTCTTTCTTCTATAAAGACGTCGTGGGGAAAGCGATTCTCGAGAAGTTCTCAATGAACTTTTGATAATAACCGGCTAAACACAAAAAGGACCTAATGTTAGTGACACTAGTCGGGGTATGCCAATCCTTTATGGCTCGAATCTTGTCCGGGTCAAAAACTATCCCTACCTCGGATATGATGTCACCTAGGTAATGTATTTGTGGTTTGTAAATGTCACATTTACTAAACTTAGCATAGATATGGAATTCTCTCAACACTTGAAGTACTATGTGAATGTGTTCTTCGTGTTCCTCTTTATTCTTGGAATAAACCAAAATGTCGTCAATAAAGACTAGTACAAACTTATCTAGATATTTACTAAATATGTTGTTCATCATACACATCAAGTGTGTAGGTGCATTGGCTGAATCGAATGACATCACTACAAACCCATAGTTCCCATACATCATACGAAAAGAGGTCTTGGGAATATCTTCATATTGGATCCATACTTGATGGTACCTAGATTGTAGGTCAATATTCAAAAAAAATTTGGATCCTCCCACCTAATCAAACAAATCATCGATCCCAAGGAGTGGGTAGCGGTTCTTTATAGTCATTTTGTTCAACTGACGGTAATTAATGCACATTTGAATTGTACCATCCTTCTTCTTTATGAACAAAATCGATGCTCCCCAAGGGGACACACTGGGTTGGATATGCCCTTTCTCTATTAACTCCTACAACTGTAGTTTGAGTTCCTCCAATTCTGGTGCACTCATGTGGTAAGGGGCTTTCAAGGCTGGAACTGATCCTGGGGTCAGTTCAGTGGAAAAGTGTAGGTCTCGTTTCAAAAGTAATACAGTGATTTCTTTGGGAAACACGTCCTTGAATTTTTCAAGAACGAGGAAGTATTCTATGTTTTGTTCTCTATCCAACTCTACATATTGTATGTTCATTGCAAATAACTTGTAGCCCTTCCTAACACACTTCTTTGTTTGTAAGGAAGATATTTGTCTTACAGAAACTTTTTTGGGGATGCCTTGAACCTTCACTTGGTTCCCTTGGCTAACAGTACACAAGATATACTTGTGTAGAAAATCAAGCATGGCATGGTGTTGTTCGTGACTAGGCCATGCCAATAAGAATATCATATGATCCTAAAGGTATGATGTTTTGGTTAACCTTAGTAAGGAAACCATTCAGTTTTACTTCACATTCTTTAACAATTTTTGAAACCTTCCATTTTGTACCGATGGCTAACTATAACAGCCAAGGTTTATCAGGCTTTACATTTCGTAACTTGCATAAATCAACAATATTAGGTGCAACATAGCTCCCACAAGCACCATTATCAATAAGTATTGAAACATAGGTGTTCAAGATCTTACCTTCAATCTCGACCATGGTAGCTTGATGGTCTTCCTGTCGGCCATCTAATGCTGCATATATTCGTGGGGTTCCCACTACATCCTCAGAGGTAGGTTCTTCTTGCAGGTTATGCAAGACTCCACTATTCTTGTTCTTACAATCTTGAGCATAATGTGACTTGTTGCATTTCTAGCACTTGATCACTAAAGGGGTAGCATTGGATCCACTTTCCACTTGCTTATTACCATTAGGAGTTGGTACATAAGGTTTCTTACCTACTTTATTAAAGTTCATGTTCAATTGAAAGCTGTAAATTTTCTTTCTATACGGCTGTGGGTTTGATCGAGGCTTGCGGTTATCAAAAAAGTTTCTAGACTTTTCTTTGTTTCAGTTCTGGTTTTCTTGTTGTAACTACCCATGCTCATAACAGAGTCTAGGATTGTGTAATGTAGTATCCAGCATCTTTGGCATGTCAAAATCAATCCTATTCCAAAAACTAGGAGGAAAACATTCTTGTTCCATGAACTGCTAGATCTTCACCTTCTCTTCTTTGATATATGGTACATAATGCAAGAGATCCATAAATCTATTTATAAATGCATCCATAGTCATGGACCCCATGCACAGTTCATGTAACTCTTTTACCTTGCAGCCAAAGAACCTTTCTGACATTTAATTTTCTTGGAAAATCTTTCAGAAGTTTTCCCAGCTTATTCCTTACAGCTCATCTTTCTTGATGACCTTTAAATATCACCACCATCTTGCTACCTTACCATTCAAGTTGTAGATGGAAATCCTAGCCTACATCACACTTGAATAGTTATGAACCTGAAAATACTTACTCATTCCTAGCAACCATTCTTTATCCTTTTCTCATGTATTTACTTCACCTTCATAAGCCAGGGCTCTTATTTTTCAAAAATCACCCTGAAGACTGTCATCACTTCTTTGCCTCTTTATTCAGGGAGAAAGTGAGTCATCACTAGTAGGACTGTGATGATCTCCTTTAGTTGCTTCAAGGGTACCTTCTTTTTCTGCTTCTCTTAGGCTATTGGCCCACTTATGGTACAATTCTCTTTTGGATCTATTGGTGGAATAGGTAGGTTTACCTTGCGGGCTCGCTCCCATCATGTTACGCAATAATGATTCATTTATAGCTTGTTGTTCCTTTATTTCATTTATATTGTCTTCTATGAAACTCTTCAGTTCAGCTTGAAGACTGTGCAAAGTTTTTACCACATAAGAGTTTAGCTCGACCACCAAGTTCACTTGTGGAGTGGGGGTGGTCATTTCTTCTTGTCGGCTACTTTCTCTCTCAGTGTTCAGAAAGTGAACAGTGTTGTAAAAATTTTCTTGTAACACAAAAATTTTTAATAGCAGCAAAAATTTCTGTTAGTAACAAAATTTACTTATCATACTTTATTTTCTCTTCCTGAATGCCTGGTGTGCCAATAAGTCTCTCAGCATTGAAACTGGGCTCTGATACCACTTGTAATGTCCTCGAAAATTGAAAAACAATGTATAGGCTAGTAGAAAACTACCCAAAGAAGATCATTATTACTCCTACAGAATTACTTGCGCTACTTAACTTTCGATCTCTTCATAGATTGCTCATACTGTCTTGTTAATATCCTATCCACTCAGTGATTATTAGTTTGTTTACTTCGTATGTCTTAATCCTGTTATTTAAACTATTTGTACATCTTAGTTATTATTGTCGGTGAGTTAGTGAATTGTATAGTTCATTGATTTACTTCTACACATGTGTACTCTATCTATTAAGTATAACTAACTTAACTTTGTTGATGGGAATAAAGTGGTGGAGTGGCGGGACTAGTTCTCCCATGATAATCTGAGAGATAAGGTATTTCTTGGTAACATAGGCTTACTTAGTTCAATTGAACTAAGACACCTTTCTCTTTTGTTTACACATTTCATTATTTGTGATGGGATTAGATGTATAGTGTGTTGACAGCCTTGGTCATAGATAACCTACTGCTATTTATTACGTTTCCTATCGACTTGGTTTTTCAAACTTGGTAAGTGTCGTTATCATCAATATAGCCATTATGGCTAAATTTCCTATACATTGATTATTCTTCATTATGGTCTTAAATTTGTTATTTTTAGATGTCTTTAATATCTTTTCGTGCTTTGTATATTCTTACCATAACTTATTTTTAACATTTCCTATGTTCTTTATTGGCAGGTTATTTAATGGTTCGAGAGCAGATTTGAATTTGATAAAATGAGAGATTTACATAGCATACTTTGTATGCCATGGTGCTTAATCCTAAATGCCTAGACACTATGGTATTAAACCCTAAGTTCCAGACCTATGTACTAAACCTTATCTACAATCCTAAGCAAGGGTCTTCACCATTGGAACTAGCACAACCTATGACTAGTATTACTATAATACTATCATAGTGTAGCATTGTATTATGGTAACGTTGATGTTATATGGTATGAACCATATGATACAGGTTTTAAGAAATGGTATGAAGGGTGGCATGAAATGATACTTGGAAACTAGTCGTGACTATGGGAGTGGGTTTGTGGAAACGTTAATGGACTCTAGCCTGGTGCATTTAATGCTCTTCGTGAATTGTGACAGCCTTCCCTTAGGCTTGGCTCACGATAGTTGTGCAATGTATTTGGAATTTGGGGTTTTCTTATTTGGGTCTGTGTAGAGGTTTATCCATGGATGCGACCCATATCTTGTGAAGTTAAGTTGTGTGAGCTCATAATCCTGTGCAATGGTCTGTTATTCAGTGTGGAAGGGATGGCATACTTCTCATCTCGTATTTGGTTGTTTGTTTGCAGGTGCCGAAAGGAATGGAGGAGCAGCATGGCTACATCTCCATTAGCTCCAAGTGTTACAATCATGACCATGCTAAGCCTGCAAATCAATATTATGCTTGATTACCTTCAATCCTGTGGCAGAGCTATGTTTTTTGCATAGTTGTTTTGGTTGGGATTTGGTGTTGTAGAGAAATAGATTTCGTTTTTGTGCTTGAATACAGACTTGGTTTCATTCTAATGTTAAGGAGTTATGTTGTGACTTGCTGCTTTGCCATTCGGCTCTGTGTAATCTTATTTTGGTTATGAGCTCATTACAGTTTTGATTTTGGGCTTTTAAAATCCATAGGCTGCACCATTGCAACCAATGGTGCCATACCCCATTGGAACCCTATGTAAAACTTTATCTCGGCCTTCAATGGTGACTATGTACAAACATTTGGAAACTCTATGTAAATATATGTAAGTGTTAGGATTTATCATTTGTAAAGGTTTATGGTGCATGCGATTTCCTTCCTGTGTTTTTATTTAACTCTGTATTTTAAAAACTGGGTTGGGGTTTGTAATGGACAGAGGCATCTGCCTTACTGGATGATGTGTGTGTAAACGCCATTGATTAGTGGATAAATGTAATAGTTTGATAGCATGGTTAAAGGCTATTCCATAAATGGCACGAGCCTTCCCACAATGCTATGATAGCTTGTAAATTCAATGCTTACGGCATCTGGTTCTTATGTGATATTTGGACTTTGTTTTTAAATTGTTGCTTGACTTGGTCGTGAGCACTGTGTATGATCCATATATATGTAGTAACGCAACAAAATACACAAATAACCATAGAAACAGATATGCAGCAGAAATAACACTTCATTTCATTAATCAATAACTGAAACTGGTTTACATACAGAATAAAAATAAACTAGCTAGAGTGTTGGTAGCTTATCTCCTAGAAGAGATGTGGCAACTACATGCCTTTGAACTCAGTGTTACAATGAGGCTTGAAGTCCTATATATTATTGAGAAACAATGAAACCCTACACATCCAAAAACATAACCCTAGGAGATGAAACACAAGAATGTGGGCCTCGTTGGGTAACTTGGTACATCAATTTCTCGGGGTCGTAACTTTAGCATACTACCCCTGTTTGACGGGCATGATACATTGTCAGAAATATTTTTTTAAGGAATACATCCATAATAAAAAAATATTGATTCCAGAATGGAATCATATTTGCATGACCATTCAATGCCAAAAAAATGTCAATTAGGGCCTCAAAATGGCTCTGAAAGTTTAGGACCCGAAAAATGCCAAAACTATTAAATTGTGCTACAATTAAGGAAACTGGAAAAATGAAAGAAACAATGGTGGGGGTCCAAGTGGAATAGGTGGGTTGCCACCAATATCCTCCTAGATCAGTGTATTAAAATGTTAATGGTTTTTCATGGATGCTAGGGTATGCAAACCCTCGATAGAACTCGTTGTTTTTAATAACTTGGACTCTGTATTAAAATGTTTTAGCAGCCGAGGCCGTGCTGTAGCTAGAGTCTTACAACCTCTCTGATAGCGTAGGCATTTTAATCATATGGAAATGATGTGAGTCGTGGCTTGTGACTGAGCATACGACCTTCTTCGTTTTGGGCCAGGGCGAGTTCAAACCATGAAATCTTTTATAAGAAATAATGGAAATGGTAATAAAAAATACTTTCTGGATTTCATTATGCGTTTTGATTATGGTGATGATTTATGTTATAGTTCTTATTGTGTATTTTAATTATGTTTAAGAAATGAATTTGTAACCTATGGGGGTCGAATAGCACGACCTCCCTTTATTAAATACGACCTTTGTTTATTAACACAGAGTCGTATGAAATGTTACTTGATGAAACTTTTAGATGGATATTTTAAAATGGATATTATGAAGATATACTGCATGTAATTTATGGTGTTTTAATGTAGGTGTTAAGACTGTATATTTTATGGCAAAGTCTTGATAAGGACCACATGGATGGTCACGATATCCCTCTATTTATACTTATTGTGGTTTTCGTTTATGTGGAGTATTTTTAAAGTAATTTGTTGTGTGATTACAAACCTTCAAAGGCCTTAAATGGATTATTTAATCTCTAGAAATAAATGCATAGATTGTTTTTATTTATGTGTATATATAATTATCTTATAAAAGAATAGAACTGGTTGTAAGTAATACCCTAGGGTAACCATATATATTATATTTATTTCTTTAACATACTCCTATGGTTAAATTTACTATAAACTAAAACACATGCATCTACTAACAAATGTAATATGTCAGTAGAGATGTAAGTAATAGATGCACATTTAAAATATAAGATCTAGATTTACCTAGTCTACAGTAATAATTTTTTAATATGAAATGAATACAGAACACAAATTTTAAATATGGGAACCTAGCTATAAAAAGCCTACGATAATATTTCCATCATAGGAATATTGAAGAGAGATAAAGAACCTAGAAAGAAATCTAGACAGAACATAAATTACCTAGGGTTAGTAAAATATATAGAAGCTTTTGCATAAAGCAGCCTGCATTTACCCTAGAAATGAACTTTGAAATACTAAGAATTTGTACTTGTAATTTATCTTCCTGAAGCTCCTTTAATGGCGGAACCTGCACACTTTTCAAATAAATAGCATTATCAATTTAAGATAGATATGAACTCATATTTTGATTACCAAATTACTTGGGAACTACCACGTTCCTCCAAACCATGACCTGGAACCGTTACGGGTTCTAATCCGGATCCCCCTGATATGGACTCCAACATGCAAGTAGCTTAGAGCTCCTAAGGTAGGGTTTTCCTATCTGGTATTCATATTTTGAATCAATCCTGTTTTCCTTGCAGGAGAAATTTCTCCAAGAAAACATTTGAGAGCAAAAACAGGCAGACTAATAATTCTTACCATAAATTATTTTTAACATTTCCTATGTTCTTTATTGGCAGGTTATTTGATGCTTTGAGAGCAGATTTGAATTTGATAAAATGAGAGATTTACATGGAATACTTTGTATGCCATGGCACTTAATCCTAAATGTGAAAACAATATGGTATTAAAACCTAAGTTCTAAACCTATATACTAAACCTTATCCACAATCCTAAGCAAGGGTCTTAACCAGCGCAACCTATGACTAGTATTACTATAATACTATCATAGTGTAGCTTTGTATTATGCTAACATTGATGTTCAGTGTTGGGGCATGATGTTATATGGTATGAACCATACGATACAAGGTTTAAGCAATGGTATGAAGGGTGACATGAAAGGATACTTGGCAACTAGTCATGACTATGGGAGTGAGTTTTTGGAGCCAATAATGGACTCTAGCCTGGTGCATTTAATGCTCTTCGTGAATCATGACATCCTTCCATTAGGCTTGGCTCATGATGTCTATGTAATGTATTTGGAATTTAGGGTTTCATTGTTTGGCTCTGCACAGAGGTTTGGCCATGGAGGTTACCCACAGCTTGTAAAGGTAAGTTGCATGAGCTCATAAGCATGTGCAATGGTTTGGTTTTCAGTGTGGAATGGATGACATACTTCTCATCCCTTGTTTGTTTGTTTGTTTGCAGGTGCCAAAAGGTATGGAGGAGCAGCGTGGCTATGTCTCCATTGGCTCCAAGCATTACAGTCATGTCAATGGTAAGCCTGCAAATCAATCTTATGCTTGATTACCTTCAATGCAGTGGCAGAGCTACATTTTTCGCCTGGTTATTTTGGTTGGGGTTTGATGTTGTAGCAAAATCTATTTCACCTTCATGCTTGAATACATACTTGGTTTAATTCTAATGCTAAGACTTTATGACGTGACTTGTTGCTTGGCCATTTGGTTTTGTGTAATCTTATTTTGGTTATGGACTCATTACAGTTTTAATTTTGGGCTTTTAAAAGCCATGGGTTGCACCATTGCGAGCAATGGTGCCATAGCCCATTGGAACCCTATGTAAAACCTTTTCTCGTCCTTCAATGGTGTCTATGTACATACATTTGGAAAATTTGTGTAAATAGATGTAAGCGTTGGTTTTTATCATTTGTAAAGGTTTTTGGTGTATGCGATTTCCTTCCTGTGTTTTTATTTAACTCTGTATTTTAAAAAATGGGTTGGGGTTTTTAATGGATAGAGGCATCTGCCTTATCAGATGCTCTATGTGTAAATGACATTGATTAGTTGATAAATGTAATAGTTAGATGGCATGGGTAAAGGCTATGCCATAAATGGAATGAACCTTCCCACAATGCTACGATTGCTTACGACATCTGGTCCTTATGTGATATTTGGACTATGGTTTTAAATCGTTGCTTAACTTGGCTATGAGCACTATGTATTAAAATGTTAGTGGTTTTTCATGGATGCCAAGGTATCCATACCCTTAATGGAACTCATTATTTTTAATAACTTGGACTCTGTATTAAAATGTTTTAGTGGTCGAGGTCGTGTTGTAGCTAGAGTCTTACAACCTCTCTACTAGCATAGGCATTTTAATTATATGGAAATGATGTGAGTTGGGCCTATGACTGAGCATAGGACCTTCATCATTTTGGGCCAAGGTGATTTATAACCTTGAAATATTTTATAATAAATAATGGAAATGGTATAAGGAAAATAATTTATGGATTTGGTTATGTGTTTTGATTATGGTGATGATTTATGTTACAGTTCTTATCATGGATTTTAATTTTGTTTAAGAAATGAAGTTTGAACCTTTTAGGGTCGAATACCATGACCTCTGTTTATTAAATACGACCTCTGTTTATTAACACAGAGTCGTATGAAATGTACTTGATGAAACATTGAGATGGATATTTTAAAATGGATATTATAAAGATATACTGCATGTAATTTATGGTGTTTTAAGTTAGGTGTTAAGACTGTAGATTTTATGGCAGATTATTCATAAGGAGCACATGGTTGGTCATGATATCTCTCTGTTTATACTTATTTTGGTTTTCATTTATGTGGAGTATTTTTAAATTAATTTGTTATATGATTTAGACCTTGAAAGGCCTTAGATGGATTATTTAATCTCTGGAAATAAATGTATAGATAGCTTTTATTTATATGTATATATAATTATATTATAAAAGAATAGCCCTGGTTGTAAGTGATACCCTAGGGTAACCCTATATATTATATTTATTTCTCTAACTTACTCCTATGGTTAAATCTACTATAAACTGAAACACGTGTCTCTACTGACAAATGTAATATGTCAGTAGAGATATAAGTAATAGGCGCACATTTAAAATAGCATATCTAGATTTACCTAGTCTATAGTATTAATTTCTAAATATGAAATGAATACATAACACAAATTTTAAATATGGGAACCTAGCTATAAATAGCCTATGATAATATTTCCAATCCTATGAATATTGAAGAGAGATAATGACCCTAGAAAACAATCTAGATAGAACATCAATTAACTAGGGTTAGTAAAATACATAGAAGCTTTCACATAAAGCAGCCTGCATTTACCCCAAAAATGAACTTTGACATACTAAGAATTTGTACCTGTAATTTATCTTCCTGAAGATCCTTTAATGGATGAACTTGCACACTTTCAAATAACCAGCATTATCAATTTAAGATAGATCTAACATCTGATTTTGATGACCAAATCACTTGGGAACCACCACATTCCTCCCAACCAAGACTTGGAACCGTTCCTAGTTCTAATCTGGATCCCCCTAAGCTAGAATCCAACATGCAAGTAGATTAGAGCTCCTAAGGTAGCATTTTCCTATCTGGTATTCAGATTCTGAATCGGTCCTCTTTTCCTTGGAGGAGAAATTTCTCCAAGAAAACACTTGAGAGCAAAAATAGGTAGACTAATAGTTCTCCAAGAGAAAAATCAAAACCCCCAAGCCTTTGCTTGGCTTGACTCTTTATAGGAAGAATTTTCAATCAAAGGGGTAGTTAAATCAAGAATCCTCGATTTCTTGATTTAACCCTTTTTAATTTAATGGGGTAATTTTCAATTCTTAACCTAGGAACTTTTAACTAGTTCCTAGTTAGTCATTCATAGATATTCCACTATTTATAAATCCTTTAATAATAAATAGTAATCGGTGGAGATTCTCTTCTTCCTTTATTAAATTATATAATTAATTATAATTAATTCTATATACATACTATGTATAAAGTACATAGTTTTAAAATACTTTAACATTTTTCTTCAGGCATCATGCGTCATGATCCCTAGACTTAACGACACTTCTTTATGAAGGTCAAGTAGATAGATGGATTAGGTCTACTAGGCTAGGAAACTCTAAACATCCTTGCATGTTTGATTTCTCTCATATAACGTGGTAGCTCTTTAGTACTTTGATGAGAATACATAAATTCAAAATTTCATTTAATCACGTATAAATCAGTATGATGATGATCAATATTTTTCTCGAGCTGTTTTTGCTTGGAAGTTATTAAATTATTTTCAGTAACCCCTAGCACTTTCGAAATCCCATACACAATGCCTATAGCAAGGAGTTGCAAACATAGTACAATTCCATAGCTTTCACTCAACACTAAATGCTAGGATGTACTTGTATGATACACCTAGTGATACAATGTCCAAAGATCTGATGCTCCATAACTTATGCTCAACATCAACATGGAATGCTTCAGAGTTTATGCCCAACATTTCCAATTATATTTTCATGTGTTCTAGAGATCTATGCTCAACACAAATGTAAGTACTCATGTGCTTCAAATCCTCTTGCTCAACAAAAAACATCTCATCGATCATGTGCTTCAGGGTCCACACCCAACACAAACATTTTATCAATCATGTGCTTCAGGGTCCATGCCAAACACAAAACATATATATAGATATATATCATCAACAATTGGCTTACACCCAATATACAAAACAAATCATCATTTTTATATGCAGTGGGGTCTTTGACCCAATATAAAATAAAAAAATCAATATAATCATCATGATCAATAGGCCTATGCCTATAAATGGCAGGTTCAAAATTGAAGACATTACGTCCCTCCCCGCTTAGTATAGCATTGTCCCTGGTGTTGTAGGGACTTTGAATGATATCATGTAACAAGGTAGGGTAAGCATTCCTCACGGTGGCCTCATTCTCCCAGGTATCTTCATCTACCTCAAAATGTTTCCACGACACTTTCAATTGGACTACAGTGCACTTCTGAAGATGAAATTCTCTCTTGTCCAATATATGCAAATGATCAGGGGAAAATTCCCCCTCAAGTTACACCTATAATAATGACCAATCAATGACATGCTTAGTGTCATAAACATATTTCCTTAATAAAGATGCATGGAAAACATTATGAACTCTTACATGCACAGGTAATGCTAATTCATAAGCCATTGATCCTTTCTTGGCCAAAATTTCAAAAGGTCCACAAAACCTAGGTGCCAACTTACCACACCTACCGAAGCTCAATGAGCTTCATTTTGCTTCCACTTTCAAGTAGACATGCTCACCTACTTGATAGTATTTATCTTTTCTTTTCTTATCCGCATAAATTTTTTGACAGTCTTGTTCCTCCTAAAGGTTTCCCTGGACCTTGATAACTAACTGTTCCAAGTCCAATAATAGGTGAGGCCCTAACATGAGCCAATCCACTAGACTGTCCCAAGTAACTGGGGTCCTACACTTCTATCCATAGATTACCTCGAAAGGACTCATCTTGGCAGAATCCTGATACCCATTGTTATATGCAAACTATTCAAGGTTCATATAATCCTCTCACTTGGTGGGGTTGTTCATGACATACATTCAAAGCATGTCTTCCACAATTTGGTTTACACTTTCAGTCCACCCGTCCGTTTGCAGGTGATAAGCAATGCTAAAGTTCAGCTGCATCCCTAATCCAAAGAATAAATATATCCAAAAGTTTCCTCTAAACTTAACATCTCGATCCGAGATAGTTGCTTTGGGTATCCCATGCAATCTGAATATCTCTTTTAGGAAGATATCGGCAATGTTCATGGCCTTGTAGGTTGATTTCATGAGAATCAAGTGTGGTGCCTTTGACCTTTGACAGGTTTCCAATGACTACGAAGATGGAATCATTTTGCTTCTTACTTTTTGGTAAGCTAGTAATAAAATCCATACTGATAACCTCCCATTTCCATTTCGGAATGGGCAATGGCTGCTACAATCTTGAAGGATGTCGGTGCTCAACTTTAACTAGATAGCATTCCCGACATTTCACAATAAACATTGCAATGTTGGCCTTTAACATAGGCTAGAAAAAGTGTATCTTGATGGTAGATATCATCTTCTAATATCTTGGGTGCCCCGAGTAGGGTGCCCTATGAAATTATGTGAGGATGCTGGACTGAATGTCCCCTACATCTGAAACATACATTCTATCTTTGGACCATAGTAGTCCGGAGTCATCCACTTTGTATTCCTTCTGTTCTTGAAAAAACTAGTCCTCCTAGACCTTCTGAGGATTTCTACATAGAATAGGTCAACCTTGTTGGTTGTTCTAATATTCTCATGTAAATTTGCATCAGTTTGACTAAGGGTCACCTCATATATCATATGAGTTCATCGAATCAAAGCATCGACAAATTTGTTTTCTTTTCCCTTAATATGATTTAGTTCAAAGTGATACTCACTCAAGAAATCCAACCATCTAGGTTGCCTCGCATTCAAATCGGGTTGATCGAATAAATATTTTAGACTCATATTGTCAATCTTTAGAAGGAACTTCATTCCCATGAGGTAGTGCCTCCACATCTTCAGAGCGTTGATAATAGCCGCTAGCCCAAGATCATGCATGGGATAATTTTGCTCGTGCTCTTTTAATTTTCACGATTCATAATAGATCCCATGGTGATTTTTTAATAGGACATCTCCAAGTCCTTCCTTGCTTGCATCCGTGCATACAACGAAATTCCTGCCGGGATCCGCAATCCACAACACTAGTGCGGTCATCAAAATCTACTTAAGCTTTTAAAAATTTTCTTCACACTTGTCAGTCCATACGAACTTGTTTGCTTTCTTCTGCAAAGCCGTTATGGGGCAAGTGATTCTCAAGAAGTTCTCAATGAAGTTTCGATAATTCCTGGCTAAACCCAAAAAGGAACTAATGTTAGTGACACTAGTCGGGGTAGGCCAATCCTTTATGGCACCAATCTTTTCTGGTTACACAGCTATCCCTGCCTTGGATATGATGTGACCTAGGCACTAAATTTATGGTTTGTAAAAATCACATTTACTAAACTTAGCATAGAGCTAGTTTTATCTCAACACTTGAAGTACTATGTGAAGGTATTCTTCGTGTTCCTCTTTATTCTTGGAATAAACCAGAATGTCATCAATAAATACTAATACAAACTTATCTAGATATTTATTGAATATGTTGTTCATCATACACATAAAGTTTGTGGGTGCATTGGTCAACCCTAACGGCATCACTACAAACTTGTAGTTCCCGTACCTCATACGAAAAGCGGTCTTGGGAATATCTTCATCTCGGATCCATACCTAATGGTACTCAGATCGCAGGTCAATATTCAAGAAGATTTTGTCTCCCCCCACTTGATCAAACAAATCATCAATCCTGGGGTGTGGGTAGCAGTTATTTATAGTCATTTTGTTCAATTGATGGTAATTAATGCACATCTGCATCATACCATCCTTCTTCTTTACGAACGAAACTGGTGCTCCCCAAGGGGAGACACTGGGTCAGATATACCCTTTCTATATTAACTGTTGTAACTGCAGTTTGAGTTCCACCAATTCTGGTGCACTCATGCTGTAAAAGGCTTTTGAGGCTGGAACTGATCCTAGTGTTAGTTCAATGGAAAAGTCTAGGTCTCACTACTACATTTCGATCCAAAATCCGACGGTGCGTGAATTTCTCTTTTTAAACTTACCAAAAATCACAAGGATACATTTTTTTTTTGTAAATGTGGCCACAAGCGTCGGTGAAGCGATGACTATTCTCATAACCATCAACGCGTTAGTAAGCGTTGCTTAAGCGACGACGCCTTTAATTGGTCAACTATTTAACATGGAAAGCGTCATCGCATATCCGACGCTTAGGTTCATTTCCTACACACACTCATATAAATAGATGTAGGCCTAGGTTCATTATCTCACACACTCACTCTCGCACTTATCTCTTCGACAAGAAATGCGAAATTCCTAAGGGTTTGTTTTTTGGCCTTGTGCTTTTGTGGGGATCTTCCCACTTGGTCTTGGATTTTGGTCTTGCTCTTTGGTGACTTCTCTCTTGAAGTATCTCTTAGTTAATAATTTCTTGGTTTAGGGTTTGGTTTTTGGCCTTGTGCCTTTGTGGGGATCTTCCCACTTGGTCTTTCTCTTTAGTGACTTCTCTCTTGAAGTATCTCTTGGTTAATTTCTTGGTTTAGGGTTTGGTTTTTGTCCTTGTGCTTTTGTGCGGATATTCCCACTTGGTCTAGGATTTTCGTCTTTCTATTTGGTGACTTCTCTCTTGAAGTATCTCTTGGTTAATTTCTAATTGGTTTATTCTTGGTAAATCTTTCTTGGAGAAACTTTGTTCTCTTGTGTTAGGGTTTTATACCCTCACTTAGGGTTTTCTCTTGTGGATTTGGCTTTGACTGTTGTGGAAAAGAAGATTCATTATATACTTGGTTTTGTCTTGAGTTAGGGTTTACCCTCACTTAGGGTTTGCTCTTGTGGATTTGGCTTTGACTCTTGTGGAAAAGAAGATTCATCATATACTTGGTTTTGTCTTGAGTTAGGGTTTACCCTCACTTATAAGGTTTTTCTCTTGTGGATTTGGCTTTGACTATTATGGAAAAGAAGATTCATCATATACTTGGTTTTGTCTTGAGTTAGGGTTTACCCTCACTTAGGGTTTTCTCTTGTGGATTTGGCTTTGACTCTTGTGGAAAAGAAAATTTATTATATACTTATTTTTGTCTTAACTAGTTAGGGTTTACCCTCAGTTAGGGTTTTCTCTTGTGGATTTGGCTTTGACTCTTGTGGAAAAGAAGATTCATCATGATATACTTGGTTTTGTCTTGAGTTAGTCCAGTTTACCCTCACTAATTAGGGTTTTGTAGGGGTTTGGCTTGGGCTATTGTGGAAAAGAAGACTCATCATATATTTGGTCGTGTCTTGAGTTAGGGTTTACTCATGTGGATTTGGTTTTAACCATTGTGGAAAAGAAGACTCATTATATACTTGGTCTTGTACTCTTGAGTTAGGGTAGACTCATGTGGATTTGGTTCTAACCCTTGTGGAAAATAAGACTCGTCATATAATTGGGTTTTCTTGTACTTTGTTCTTAGGGTTTGAGTAATAAAATGCCACATAACAATAATGTTACAGGTCATCAAGATCTAGAACAAAATTGACAATTGCTTGCTAGGTTGTGGAATGGAGTGGAAAGAAGGGGCGATGGAAAATGTTATTGTCCTTGCAGTTGATGTAGGGGCTTTAATAAGAGAAGGTTATTGGTCGCAATAGCTAAAAAACATTGTAGGGAACATGGAAATGTTGAGGGGGGGCATGAATATCATCCATTGGTAAGTTAATATAATTCATGATTATATATCATGCGGTCTTTATATTGAGAGTTTTTGTAATTGTATATTGTATCATTTTTATTTTTGTTACTTAATTGACATGACTAACATTATTTGTTTGATGTTTTAATTGTAATTATAAAGCAAGGGCCTCCTAGGGCTATTCCAAACATGGAGACTTTGGTAATTGCAGAACAACTAGCGCAAAAGGAACATCAATATGCAGGTCCTGCGAATACTGATCATGATCATGTTAATGATGATATGGAATTAGACGATGATCATGACGATAACATAATTGAGGATGATGGTGTAAATACATTAATCAATGATGCATTTAATGTTAGAATGGACGATGATCAACATCATGCGCTTCCAATTGATGACTTTGAATATCTTCATGATTTACCTACACTTGTGAAGGCAAACAAACTGCTTTTTGAAGGCTCCCGCATAAGTGTTCTCTCTGCTATGTTGCTGATAATGAACTTGAAGGTTATGAATGGTTTTTCAAACACAGCCATCACGCTGGTGTTAAGGTACATATGTGATTATATGTTTCATCGATCGCATATATATGATTTGATTTATGTTGCTATAATATTTGTATTGGTATACGTACTTCATCATAAAAATAATAAGGATGTATTTGTTGTCGTTAATATTATGCTCTTCAAATATTTATATTAACCATTTTTTTAAAATTTGTTGTAACAGCTTGATAGGTGAATATTTGTTACCACCATCAAATAAATTACCTCGCACATACCGAGATTTAACTTCCATCATGAACTATGTTGGAATGGAGTATCAAGCAATTGATGCATGTCCTAATGATCATATTTTATATTATAATCAGTATGAGTTTGCAACAGAATTCCCTATATGTCATAGCAGTAGATACCGAACAGATCAAGTAACCAAAAAGGTGTCTCATAAGGTTCTTCGTTATATTCCCATTATTCCACACTTGCAATGACTATTTAGGTGCAAAAACATAGCACAATTTATGGATTACCATGCACGGAATAGAAGTGGAGATGATATTATTCGAATGCCCGCAGATGGTTCTACATTTACAAACATGGAGTAAAAACGGCCACACTTTAAAGAAGAACCTCGTAATGCTAGACTTTCTTTGGAAGCGGATGGTGTCAATCCATTTGCAGAGATGAGATCTACTTACTCTGTCTGGCCTGTTTTTGTTATCAACAATAACATTCCTCCATGGATGTCAATAAAGAGGGAGCATATAATGTTGGCAATGATTGTTCTAGGTATAATTTGTACTTTAGAACAATGTTTTTTTAATGCATTAGTATTTAATTTGTCATGAAGATCAATATTGTTGCACATTCAAGTCATATATATATTTCATTTACTTATATGTATTGTATTTGTTGTTTTCTTTTAGGTAAGTACCTAGTTAAAGATATGAATGTATATATCGAGCCTCTTGTTGATGAACTACTTAAGCTATGGAATGGTGTCACTATGTATGATGTCTCTAGACTAGTAGGGCAAAGGGAATTTCAATTCCATGCAATGATTACCTAGACAATTCACGATGCTCCAGGGCTAACACATTTTTGTGGTCTTCAAACATAAGGAAAATTTGCATGTCCAGTTTGTGGTCCCAAGATGAAATCTCGTCATTCAAAGAGTTTGTCAAAGGAAGTGTTTGATGAGTATAGGAACTTCCTCTCTAAGAATCATAGGTATCGAACTATCAAAAAACATCTTTTTATTTTGGATTATATTAATTTTTTTACTGTAATATATGCCATTTTAATCTCTTTAACTTATATATTGATTACTAATGGTCTGCATGAACATCATGAAGGTGTAAATGGGCTTCCAAGAGGAATGAAAAGTTATCCCATACAATTTAGTAGGTTTCCTTACTATGAGCACTTACTAGTTGTTCATCTTTTTGATACAATGCATATCGGAAAGAATGTAGCTGAAACACTATGGCGAATATTAGACGGAAGGACTGACAAAGAAAAAATTGTCAAAATTTGCAATGACATTCATGAATCCAATCATGCAATGAAAGATATCATTGAACATTTAAACAACGCTGGAGATCAAATTAATATAAGGTCACTTCCATGGTTATTGACTGAGCAACAAAGCAATGCGGTAAAAGAAGTGATACAAAAAATGAAATTTCCCACAGGATTTTGTTCGAACATAAAGAATATATTAACAAGGAAAGGTGATTTTGGCGGGGTAAAAATGCATGATTGGCATATCTTCATTAAGGTAATTATATTTCTGGTATATATATTGGTATATTAAAATACTGCATGTTTTTGGTTTACTTTTTTGGTTAATTTTGAAAAATATATTGATGAGATGTGTTCATTGTTACAGTATGTTCTACCTGTATCTCTCCCAGACAACTTTGACAATAATGTCAAATAGGTCATATATGATCTTGTAAATTACATGAGGTAATTAGAAACAATATTTTTCACGCATCATCATGTAATTTTTTTAATTCGTTGTATAACTTATATGAATTGACATTTGTTTTAGTCAACCATGTAGATTTGTACTACAATGTTAAATTTTCGTCGTTAAATGATATCATTATTTTCTTGCTTTAGATGTAGATGGTTGTCATCTAACGAAATCCACAAAGAAGATATAAAGTATTGGAAGAGAGAAATTCCTCGTTTAATGTGTCAAATGCAGAGATTTCCACCTTTGGCATTTTTCAATACACAAAAACACTACCTCATACACCAAGTTGAGGAGATTGAATTGTGTGGACCTATACATGCAAGGTCCATGTGGATGGTTGAGAGGCACTTGAAATTTATGGAGGCTTTAGTTAGACAAAGAGCATGTCCAGAGGGGTCTATGGTGGAGGGATATATGGTATTTCAGGCCATGGTGTATATTGTTGAATATCTTCCAGGGTTGACGTTTATTAAGACGGAATTAGATCGATGCATTGGTGATCCAAACTCCACTAAGAAATTAGAAGGAGAGTACCTGATGGGGAAAGGTAAATCGAGGAAGGTCAAAGGTAATTATTAAATGGTGTTATAGATTAATATTAATGTTAATACATTTTAATAATATCGTACATAATTATTTCATTTTTAATATTCATTAATGATATGCATCATTAATATTTATAATGTTACACTACATTAAGTACTTATAAGTTTTTGAGTTGATTTATGTAATTTTATTTTCATGCAGTTGGTCGCAAGTGGGATGCACTACATTTGTACGTCGCAAACAATCTTGATTGGATGAAGGTATGGATTGAACGATGTAATCAATCTGGTCGAGGACTATCATGGGAAGGTGTGGCTTCATTGGTTAAAGAAGCACATCGCAATGGAGGCAATCTAACATAAAGGGAAATTGATTTAGCATATGGTTTAAAAGATAAACAGGTAAGCATGATATTATAAATATAAGCCATAATATTTTCAATTACGTCGATATTCATGTTCATCTTGATGAATTTCATTTTATTTTCATACTTTAAGAATAATCCAAAAATGTTTTATTATTGAAACATATTATAGTATGTCATATTTAAAGACAAAGGTGTCAATAGTGATTTCATTAGGTTCAATAATACCGTGTAGTACACCTTCAAGATAAACTCTATTGACACCTTTAGTGGTACCATTCTTGCTACCAAAGTTATATTTTTAACAAACATGAACATTGGTACAATTATTAGGCTAGTGGGTATCTATTGAAATCTTCTTTGTAATCCTTATGCCAATGTTGACAACCAACTAGGGTCAACTAGGACAAACACAATTCAAAAAATCTAGATTTACTTGCGACAAGGATGAAAGATCATACACAATCTTAATACCATCAATAAAACCCTAACTAACGAAAAATTAGGTGTCACCTAATTTGCAATATACACAATACAAAAGAGAAACCACCCATTTTCAATGTACACAGTAAAAAAGAGAATTTTCAATGTAAATAATTCACAAAGAGAAATAACTCATTTTTCAATGTATACAATATACAAATGAGAGATTATTTTTATTTTAGATGGATAGATTTTTTATTGTCACATATTTATATAGACATGGATATATAAGCCTCGTATTGATACATAATGTCAATACACTACCATGAATTAACAAAATCTTTATGAGTTGAAGTAACCATCAATGATATTCCTTTGTACCCTCCATTGTTCAAAATTTGAGTTGAAGATCCCACCACTCAAAATATTGTGATACTTTGTATACAAATCATGACCTTTGAGGAAGTTGTTCTTTAACACATACTCGATGTTCCCAAAATTGTAGGACATAACCTAGTCAAGGTTGTTTCACCATGGATCCTTGAACATGAATGTCCCTCCTCTTTCTATTAATAAATCCAATACTTTATATTATAAATAATGGGGGTTTAATATTAAATATGACAATATACCCACTAAAGACCATGTTACAAATCCTTTCGAGTACCTTTATAACTAAATATTTAAATACACTAGAGAGAAAACTACCACAATACCCATCTTCAACACATGTAAAATCTATCCCAACAAAAGTATCAACATCCACAACTCAATTACAAATCTAATTCTTGTCATTCTCCTTGGTTTGAAAATTTGAAAAATTGAATGTACCATGGATACTTTTTATATTTGATGATATAAAGGACATTTTTTCGTGGTTAAAATAAAAAAATTTATGCTCATAAACAATTAAAAACCACCTAAACAACACACCAAACTTTGCAATACAATTCCCCGCTGGTGGTCCTATATATGGTCCGGGTTCCAATTTCTATTGCCTTTTAGTGCCCAATTCCGATGGCTTTTATAGTTCCGAGGACTTCGACCTTATAATTTCCTTGCCATCCCAGATTCTGAGTCCATTGATGATCCTGTGGTTGATTTGTCCATTTCCTATTCTGATTCAGATTACTGTACAGATCCATTTTCCCCTTAGTTCGATAAATCTCTAGCAATCCTATTTTTGTCCCAAGTTCCTTTCCCTATTGTTCCATCCATTGACCGTTCTATGGAGTCTTTGAGCAATCCCCAGGGGGGGGAGGCTCGGTGTGTCCAGTTCCTGTTCTATTTTGAGGACTGATCATTTGATTGAGCCGGACGAGGGTAAATTGTTTATTCCTAAATTGAGGATACTTTTTTAGGGCAGGATTTTCCTCAACTTCAATAGGTAGGATAGAGGTGGCTAGAGCTTGGGTAGGGGTTTAAGAATAAAAGTAGGTAGAAGGAGCAGTCCACCATTTTGATTTGGAGTAGTCCACCATTTCATCAATTTGGAGCAGTCTGCCATTTTGAATTGGAGAATATTTAGTCCGCTACCATTCCATTCCAAATGTCTTCAGTAAGTGACATTGAGGTATTTTGATTTGGTTCTACTCTCATTTACACATCTTCCATGTGTTCATATAAGGATAAAAAATCATCAACAGAATCAACTAGAAACCTTTGAATAGTCTCACCACCGTAGGCCCTTACCCTTTTGTAAGAAGAGAATCCTTATCCTTCTTTTCCCATAAACCTTCCTTTACCCTTTTGCCGGTGACTAGGAGCTCTTAGCCTGCGTGAATAGATATTGTACCAGTAATCCACTTTTATTCCAAGTATAGGTGTTAAAAATAACAACCATTAGGTAAGTGATACGTTCTATACAGGAGAACCGAGACCCTTCCAACAGGACAAAGACATCACAGAAGCAGCAGCACCCTCATCAATCACAGTGCGCTTGATGATCATATTAAGACATTCTACATGTACCAAAAGTGACACATAGTAGGGAAATCGAGGCTGATGTCCTACGGTTTCAAATTTGATAATTAGGGAAGAATCATCACCATTCACACCAAGAGTGGAAAGCAAAGCCTTCCTTTGCGAAGGACAACTCTGAAGCACTTCCAATGCAGACATCGCACAAGGAGTATGGCCCAAATCCTTGACAACAGAATAATTCTAGGTGGCTTGGGCATTTGTATTATGCCTTGAACGCTTAAGTACCCCCTTAGGAATGCGAGGTGCAGCTTCAGGTTTATCCGTAGGTTTCTCAATGCGCAAAGGAGTTCCTGGTGGATCAGGTTCTTTTCCTGGGCTGGGTTGTGGTGATCCATAATATTTTGCATGTGTCACTACCTTGGCAGCACAGACCATGTTAATGCACCCACGAGCACTATTCTCTGGTGGATCATTCTTACTAGATTGCTCTTGGGACTTTGAGTTCATATTCTGGTTATGCGGTAAAGGGTTCATTAGCACAGCTGGGCCTTGTGCTAAGAGTCTCGAAGCTTCATCAATTCAAGGGAACAAGTAAGTGAGGTGATCATCTTTACATAGCTTGCAAGGGAATTTAACCTTATGTTTCACTTGCTTGTCCCCCCCCAACATTCTGACCTTTCTTGTCATTATTGGTAGAATTCTCATTCTTACTCCCACCCTTTCGATTATTATTCTTACCCTTTCTTCTATTCCGTCCGGGCTACTGGTTACCCTTTTGGTCCGACGATTGCATAGAAAGTACATTCGCCATTTGGGTGGGTTGAGATGAATCCGTATCTTATCCCGAAGCAAATTGGTTGAGTGACAAATGACTAAGTTTTTTTGCAACCAAATCCACAGGTTTCGCACTTGCACAACCCACAATGCCATCAACATGTGGTCCAGGTTTTACCTTGGGATTGAAACTGGAACGAGGAGCATTGGGAATAATCTCATACAACAAACTGGATTGAGCATAAATCAAGTCCATTTTCTGCACCCTAAAGATTGCTTGTTCCTCATTCTTCACTGCGAATGTGGAAACATCCTTTGCGATATAAGGCAATAAAGACTTGAGGAACCACTCGAGAAGGAACTCTGACGGTATAAAGGCTTTAATTAATCTCTTCCATCTACGCCACTCCTGAATATGATCAGAAATATGGGTGGCTTTATCTTTCCAAAATGTTGAAAAGAGTTCAGTACCAACATCATAGCGCACTGGTAGCTGGAAGTGGTTAAGAAAATTCATCGCAAGATCGTCGAACAATGTAAAAGATCCCTTTGGTAACTCTATGTACCATTTCGCAGCAAGCCCTATGAGGGTGCGTTGAAATAGTCGCAAGCAGACTGAGTCTTGATGTAACGAATTTGAAGAGCACCAAAGGTGAAACGTGGTAACGTGTTCGCTCAGATCCTCTCCCAGTTTTCCTTCGAACTTAGGTATGTCCGAAGGAAGCTTGGTAGGGACAGCTGGCCAAGCCGAGTCATGAGCCACGAGATCATTCGTAAGTCTCAATAAGTCAGGAAGGTTAAGCATCGTGAGGAAAGGGAGCCTAGGATGATGAGGTCGATGGACCGCTCCCTGGTTCACATAGGTTTGAGCACCACCATGGCCTTAGCCATAGTGTCCTCCTCCTGTTTGACCCTTATAGGGTGACGTGGAAGTACCATAGTAAGGTGGACCTTGACTAGTAGGAGCTACAAAGCTGTAATTAGGAGAATAAGCAGGTTGTTGATACCCACCTCCGTAAGGTGAAGAAACCTGTCCATACTACGTCCCGTAATAAGGTCCATAGGTCATCGCATGCGATGTCCCATGGGACACTCCGTAGGTAGGAAGATAAGCCCCGAAAGGGGGAACATACATACCAGAAGTAGGTATATATGCCCCGGATGTAAGAAGCTGACCACCAGAAGTGTGAATATAGCCTCCCGAAGCAACGGGTGGTATATGAACTTGAGACACAATCGGCCTAGTAACCGTAGTACGGACCTGACTCGTAGCCATATATTGGCTCGAAGGACCACATGGATAAGGTGGATGATGTACATTTGAAGAACTCGGAAGAGAGGTCGAAGGAATCTGAGTAATAAGATATGTACTACTTCCTATCGTCACTTGTCTCGGACCTGGTATCCTAATCGGATCGCTAACCCTAGACCTAGGAGGGAGATAAGATGTAGCTTCCACCACTGAGATGGAAGGTGCAATGTGACTAGTACTCCCAAACCTCTTCTCAAGGTAAGGAATGGGATTTCCCCCAGGCATAGTACTAGGCTTGAAGTCGGATTCGACATGAAATGTCAAATCATGCATAGGAAAACTAGTCATAGCATAACTACCGTAGCTAGTGCTGGTAGGTTCAAAGTGAGTCTCGGCATCTTCCGGCATTCCATACCGATAACGTGTCAATGGGGAATCATCCCTAGGGTGAGTAGGTCTATCATGTAAATATCCTATCTGGGAAATCCTAGGACTAAACTCAGCCATGTCAAGTGAAGGATCGTATGTAGGAGTAATTTCCCCATCGTCAATACGAACGGGAGGAGGTGGCTCAGGAATAGTCTCTGAATGATCCTCCATGGTGTGTGAATCAATGTGTGACATATTCCACCTGGATTGTCTAGGTCTCTCTCCCAAAGGAGGAGGAGAAGTAGAAGGTGGAAGCCCTGCTAACCGATGAGAACGGCGCGGAACCGCACTTGAATCCACAATGACTCAAAAAATAGCAAAGACTCTCCATTTATGTAAACACTAGGCCAACTAGCATGCACAGAGCAATCACTAATAAAATATAAAGCCAAATGCAAGAAAACAAGGGCTGGATCAATGAGATCCCGAATGAAGCAGGTATGTCTCGCCTAGGAGAGGCCTGAGACTCCCATACACAACAAGCGAAGGTACGTAACCAATTATTGTGGCCCTCAACTTCAATGCATAAAGCGACTGTGCTATCCAACCGCAACCTGGTAGGGACACCTACAGAATAACCTCTACAAGTACCCCCTCAATATCCTAGGTAAGGGCACTAAGCTCACCTCAATATAATCAAAGCTCAGGCGGATAGTCCCAGGTGGGATTGACCGTATGGGCAGGGTAGCAAAGCCCAAAACTCTCGAAAGAGCCCCTAGATACGAATACAATCCTATAAATATCTTCGGTGCTACTCAGTTATGACTAGGGGTCATCCCAATTAATAACTGCTCACACTGCCTCGTGCTTAAATCCCGTTTGAGAGTAGGATCCTGAGAACGATGGTTATACCAAGGATTTCACACACTCCCTGGACAGACACCTAGATGTTGTTGCTTAGTGATCTTGGAGAATTGACTTACAATGAACTATTCCAAGATCCTAAAACCTAAGCTTCTTGGTGCACCCTAGAAAAGAAAAGAGTGTAATTCATTTTAATTAGCATTGATTTTAGTTGGCTTTATTACTCAAAAATAGGATATGGTTGTGCAACTAGTGGTGTTATGACACAGCATGAAGTAAAATGCACACTGTAACAATCAATGCAAATTCATTGTGTCCATGTAAACAGGGTATGCTACTACGTGAAATGCACAATTCTTCTTCAAATGATAAATGAAAATTTTTCCTATATGAAGTCCTAACTAGTACTCCAGAGCAAATCAAGATCTAGTGCAAGTACAATGTAAAGTGCAAAATGCAATGCATGATGATAAGCAAATGTTTTTGGATTTTTTTAAAATATAAGAGATGCAAAAAGTAAAAGAATGATTCTACCACCCCCAGACTCTGCAAGCACACATAAACTACATCCAAGCAAAGCACTAAGGTAAAAGATCTCTAATGCACTAATCTCAAACAAAAAAAGGAAAATTCCATGACAAGAACTTTCCTAAAAAAAAAAATTAGGCTAAAAAAAACGTTTCGGGTCAGAAACAGAGGTCAAAACAAACTCAGGCATTGCCAAAGGAGACTTAGCAACTAACAACATTCACCTAGCAACCAATTATCTTCCACAAAAGGTAAAAATCCAGGGTATATGCGACTGTTCGCAGTAAACCCGCGTGTATACGCGGAAATCACAGAGGAAACCGTGTGTATACGCAACTGTAAATCAAAAACCCACGTACAAGAAGAAAAGGTGCATAAAACAAGGCAAACAGATAGGCTGAGACAAACTTCACTCCAATCAGACTCTACCACGCATACATGCCCCCAGACCCGACACAGAAACAAGAGAGAAAGAACAATTCAAATACATTGAATGCTGAGAAAATCACCCCCCAAAGGATAACTACTAGGAACTCCCCAGCAGAGTGGCCAATTCTGTTACAGAGAGAAATTCCTATGGCTTGGGGTACCACAACAGACAGCTTTGACTCCAGAAATCAATCTTTCCCAATATGCAATAGAAATAAAACATCTAACACTAAAGGATCAGACCTTGTACCTTATTCTGGATGGTTGAAGTAGATCCCCATTGAGCTTTCCAATCTTCAGCTTGAATTGATATAATACTTCCTCAACAACAAGTAAACAATACAAGCATACTATATATCATGGTGTTAGATCTATTCTAGCATATATCATCAATAATGTAAAAGAATTTGACATATTCCAATGGATACAAAATTCAATCAAATACACATCATTGGACAGGAAAAGATATTTCTATTAATATAAATCAGAGATTACAAGATAGATACAACCTATAACAGCACGTATGCGAACCGGAGAAACTGAATCCCCCACTTGGGCCTCCACCACTTCAATCCTCCATCTCTCGATAGCAAGCTTACAAGCAAAAGGCAAGCTTGGGAAGAATACAAAAGTGCTCCAAGAGACAAAGGGATGTAGACTCAAGTATAAAGTCCGACAACAATGGACTATAGTTTCTTTGCTTCAATTCTCTCTATATGCCTTCAATGTACCAAGGGGTTCCTTATATAGCTTCACAAGGGATAATGAAGGGTCGAATCCGAGCGATCTCAAGGAATATGGAAGGCCAGGAGTCAAATGAGTCGGATCCATGTCAAGGAAAACTCCAAAAGGATTTGGATTATGCACACATCCCAATGTACATGGTTATAGGGGTCAAACCCACGTATGTACACGGTTATCGGGTAAAAAGCCGCGTATATAATTTTTCATATAGTTTTAGGGATGATCAAGGAAACATCAAAGGATAAAATATGGTCCATGGGGTCTAAAGAGTCTGCAGTGGGATAGGGGAAGGCCATACAAAGTGTGATTCACCTAGAGTGGTGAAATCCGATATAACAAGTACACACAAGAAGAAGCTCAACTCATAATAAGAGAAAAGAAGATACCTCAAGTGATGAGGAATATGAAGAACTCAATTCTTGAAGAACCTCTTATCCATCTTAAGCATTTGGATAACTAATGATGTTGTTATGAATGAAGAAGATGATGAAGCTGAAAGAAGGATTCTACCCACAAAACAAATAAAGATAAGTATTCAATTGTCATTTCATGATATTTTTTTGTCATACATTTGTTTATATTCAGTTGATGTGTTATGCATGATAGAATTAAGGACAATATACTACTAATATGCATGTGATGGGTAAGTATCTCATGTTTCTATTCAACTCTTTATTGCTACGTATCTAGAATGAAACCTCTTTGCTGATATATTGGTTTAGTGGACAATCTTGATGTTGTCCTGGTAGAGATGGAAGTCATCTAGAAAGTTTCTGTAAGATATGGATGAATGTTGTATTGGAAAAAATAGTTTCATGATTATATCTTGATGCAAAAGAATTTTTCATTATGAATATACCTTATCAAATGTTTCTAACCATACAACTAATGCATTTGACTTGTAGGAAAGATCGTGTACAATCACCTACAAAGAAAGAAGGATGAGACTTGTTCCAAAGAGCAAGTGATGACGGTTCAATAAAGGATCAAAGATGAAGAATAATATGAAAACACTTTAAAATAAAGAAAGAGGCCTCAGAGACACTCCAGTTATGTGACACTGTTGAGCAACATCATTGATGCAAAGCCTCCCAGCTATGAAGAAGTAGCTGAGAAGAAAGGGAAGGATAATACCAGTTCAAGAAGAATGATGTATAGGATGCAGTATCGAGACCTGAAGAGAAGTATGTGGGATACAAGGAAAGATTCATAGCATGAGGCTTCTCATAGAAAGAAGGAATAGACTACAAAGAGACATTTGGAGCCACCAGAAGTGAAGACACATGACAGGAAGAATCATCTGTCCAAATGAAATAAGGCCTTGCACAAGCTCAGAAGACACCTATGGGATAACACATACATGAGGAGCTTGAACATCACCCAGAGTGATGAATATCTTTACCTTTGCTACAAGGTTGAATATGGAATCCTATAGAGGATGACAAGCTCATAGATGGGTGTGAGATGAAATTTTGAAAAGGTTCAAGATAGAGGATCTTGGTATCCAATGACCATAGATGGATACATAGAATATTAGTAGCATAGAAAGCTACTTGTCACTCCAGTAAAGAATGTTTCAATGCATAGAGTATGAAAGGAAAAAGGAGAATGATACTCCACTTCAGAGGGAGTGACTGTAGAATATCCTAAGGTTTGACATAGTACAACAGGATGGATAGATTACTAATGGCTCTAGGATTTATTGAGAGTAAAGCAAATTCCAAACTTTACTTCAATATTGAAGGAGAAATACCAGTGATTCTCCTATTATATGTCGATGACTTGTTCTTGACAGAAAAGAGGAACTCATTAAATTTGAAAGAAGAAGACTTGCTTCCCAGTTCAAAATGAAGGACTTGGGGATGATGCACTACTTTCTAGGCATGGAGGTGTGGAAAAATACGGATGGAATCTCCCTAGGATAAGGGAAGTATGCAGTAGAGATCCTAAAGAGGTTAAGTATGATGGAATTCAAGGCCATGAACACACCTATGGCATCGAACCTGAAGCTATTGAGTGTTGCTTCATCATATTTGGTTGATGCCATGATGTATCATCAGATTCTTTGGTCCTTAATGTACCTAATGAATATGAGACCAGATATCTTCTTTGTTGTGAAAACATTGAGACATGTTCAACTAATGGTTGCTAAGCATGTAGTGAGGTACCTAAAGGGTATGGTTTACTATGGGCTCAAGTATGAAGCGAATTAGAGGATTCACCTAGAGGGTTATGTGGATTCGGATTGGGCAATGCCATTGATAGGAAGAGCACTTTGGGGTGTTGCTTCAGTATGAGATCAAGTGTTATATTTTGTTTTGGAAGGAAGGAGTCCTGAATGGCACTGAGAATAGTCGAGGCAAAATATGTTTCCACTTGCTCAGCTATCTAGGAGGTAGTATGTTTATTTTGAAAACTACTATTTGGTTTGATTGATCTAACTTGCATTTTTGTATGATGTAGAGAGGAGCAGTGAAGATCCATTATGTGATCCATATCAAGATCATTCGAAAGAGTGAGTTCTATCATATCTGGTGAGACAGGATTTCTCAGCATAAAATCTTGGCAAAGCTTGTAGGTGGCTCAGATGTAAACAATCTTGTAGGTTGTCCTCGAATGTAATCAATCCTAGCGAAGCTCACAGGTTATCCTTGGACATAATCATCCCTAATGTGATTCTACGCTATAAATGGCTAGAGTGAAGTTTAAGTACTTCAAGGAGAAGCTTGGTGTTCTCCATATTGAGGTTCCTCCTAAGAGGAAGTAATGAGTTTTTGAGCCCTTCTGACATGGTGATAGGATTGGTTCCTTCCATGGTCAGATGTAAGTGTAGATCTCTTCTAACATGGTGATAGGATTGGTTCCTTCCATGGTTAGATGTAAGTATAGAGCCATTCTGATATGAATATGTGATTGGATCCCACATGATCATATATAAGTGGAGATCCATTCTAATATGACTATGGGATTGGCTCCCACATGATCAGATATAAGTGCAGATCCTTTCTAAGAAAGTCATATGTAAGTGCAGATCCCTTCTGACATGTTGGTAGGCGGGTCCTCCCATGGTCAAATATAAGTGGAGAACCTTTCCCCATATGATAGATGGTGTGTCCTATCATGCCGACGGATGTAAGTGCAGATATTTTCTCTGGATGGTAGATGGTGTGTCCTACCATGCCAATAGATATAAATGCTGAGCCCTTCCTTGGATTGTAGATGGTGTGTCTTACAATGCCAGAGGATGTAAGTGTTGAGACTTTCTGATTACGTCAGATATAAGTGTTGTTCCTTTCTCTGGATAGTAGATGGTGTGTCGTGCTCTTCTATTATATGTAAGTGTTGAGCCTTTCCTTGGATGGTATATGGTGTATCCTATCATGCTAGTGGATGTGAGTGTTGGGCCTTTCTGACGTGGTGGTGGATGTGTTTCTCCCATGGTCAGATGTGAGTGTTGGGCATGCCTTTATGACATGATGGTGGATGTGTTCCTCTCATGGTCAGATGTAATTGTTGGGTAGGCCTTTCTAATTGGGTTAGATATAAGTGTTGAAGAAGATCAAGACCTAGCTAGAGGCTAGGCCTACAACTAGCATGAAAAAGGTATGGATCTGTAGAACTTCCTATGATGAGAATATTTGAGAGATAGCACCAGTTGATCGAGATAGAGGAAGCAGTGATGATCCAGCTTTGATGATGATCCAGTGATGATCCAGTGATGATCCATCTTTGATGATTATCCAGTGATGATGTAGTTTCAATAATGATCCAGTGATGATCCAAACTTGATGTTGATCCAGTGATGATCCAGCTTTGATGATGATCCAGAGAAGAAGACTTGTGCTAATGAATTGTGTCAAGAGAATACCTTCCTAGTTAATAGGGAGTGCTGATGTACTTGTAAATTTGGAATGTATTCACTTGTATATCTTATGTATTGTACCTTGATGTTCCTATCAGGAAGTATCTGTAATGTAATTGAGTCATGTCATACCCCGATGTTCCTATCGGGAGAATCAATAATGTAAACAAGTCATGTAAAGTCATACAGGATAACCCTCCTTACTATTCAAGGGTTCAATTCCATGCAGTTTTGGGGCTCTAGGGTTGTTAGACTCACATAGGGAATTCGGCCCTAGTGAGTTAATGTAATTCAGTTCATTAATACCCTAGTTGTGGTTAATCGATCCTACATAACAGAGTCAAATATTAAGTGAACAAAAGAATATAAATAGAGAGTGAGTCTCTCTATTTAATAGACACACTCACTCAACTGGGGCACATGAGTGAGAGAGAGAATAGCTATTGAAGATCATGTTTTTTGTCATTAGGTATACTGTTACCATTGGTGCTCATTCTATTTCTGAGAAAGTTGCAGGGTTTTCTCCTTTATGGTTTCCCCAAGGAAAATGATTTGTGTCTCTTATCTCTTGTGATTTTTTTTGTGCATGTTATTCTCTCAGATAAGATCCTAATATAATATTGCTTAAATGATAAAAATATGACAACATATTTTCCATTCGAATGAGGAAGTATGCGTGTTTCTATGAGTTCTGCATTGATGCCAATGTACTGGGGGTTGATCATTGAATGAACGATGCATATGTCAAACAATGGAAATATGTCCCTATTAATCAGAAGGGGCCACATTGAATTCCAACGTGGCAAGAGATTCATACTAACGAGGCAGTGGTCTCACTAGATCACGATCAGGATTTTGATTTGGTTAAGCAAGGTACATGAAAGTTGATTGAATGCTTAAAACTCTAGTCTTGAACACATGCATATATATATCTAAGATTTATTTAATATTTGAAAATCTTGATGCAGATGATGTATTTGTTGTAATTGTACTACTGGAAAATGTTGAGCATGTGGCATACTTTTTGATGTAGTGTACAAAAATCAAAAGTAGGTTGGTGCGACCCTATGTCGATGGAGAGTTCACGTACCAAGTTGGTGACCTAGTTGTGATTGACCACTTTTTTGAAAAAGAGAGAAGACAAGGTGACTATATTATTTATAGATATTTCATGTCTGAATATATATCTTGTCAGTACAATCATTTGGTGGTGGAAATTCGGATACATCTCATTGAAATAAAGGTGAAGAGGGGTGAACAAAAAGAGATGGAAGATGTCATTATCTAGCCATGATCGTATTATGGAGATGTGCATTCCTATAACCTATTGGCTGAATGAATGAAATTTATATGCCATGACATATAGGTTGATACATTGACATAGTTGACATGTTTTTGAAATGTAGAAAATCAAAATTTCTTCTAAAATATGAAATCAAATTTTACATTGTAGTTGTAATTTGCACCTAGTAGATCTTACATTGTAAAGTTGTAAATTTTGTAAACTTGTAATTTATTAAATTGGAAAATTTTACAATTTCGTAAGATTGTAAAATATAAATAGCTTTAAACTATAACTGCAAATAATTAAAAAATTTAACAACCATCATGTTCATAATATTCTACAAATCACTCATATGCCATTGATCAAGAGATCGACCATCATGGACACTACCTCCATTTTCACTATGCCCTCTGGTCTTACTCATGCACATCAAATAGAAAATTGCCTAGGTCTAAGAACTGCAGAAGTTAAAACCATGA